>OMLM01013741.1:29381-40011 GCA_900302695.1 Helostoma temminkii | reverse complement strand
GTGTATATATAAATATATAAATATAATATGTATATATATAAATTATATAATCTTTTTATTTGCTTGTCTGTGTATTTCACATCTGATTTTGTGTTAAACGGTATATGTAGTAAAGCACTCATCCCACAGAGGCTGGTCCAGCAGTGTGTCTGAGCGGCCTTACCATGGTCTCCATGAGCTTCCAGTCCTTCTCCAACTGCTCCATCGGTCTGGTCCACCAGCTGCAAAAGCGAGCGTAACGCTGGCCCTGAAACCAGTACTGTCGCAGCCACTCAAACTCCACCTGTGCAAATACGCCCAGACACAAACACAAAGAATAAACATGTTAGTTCAGACAAGTTTCCCATTCTCAGATTCAATCAACATAAAAAAGAGAAGAAAATATATATAACTATATATATTAGTGAGGTTTGAGAAATCTAAATTGTAATTAAATTGAATTTATGCTTGCTGTTTATGTCAAAATGTATTGCAAAATGTGTTTAATAATTTTAGGAGTAGTCTGAAAGGGACAACACACTAAAGACACATTTTTAATTACATGTGTGAAAAACAGTCCTGTATATAGTTTATTGGTCATATTTGCAAGCACAATCACACCCTTACCAAACACTCACAAGCGGACAACAAACACAATGTCCACACACAAATATTCACATTTATGTTCACACACACCTTCCAGTCAGCACACCTGAAAACTCCGCCCTCTTCCTCCTCTCCTCATTCTCCTCCCTGCTTCCCCCTTCTCTCCCGATCCCTTGCTTCGTCTGGTGATGACAGTCTCGACTGCCGAGCGGCTCCTCTCTCTACCACTGGGAGTGTTTTTGTTTCTTTTTCTTTTGAAGTGCTGATTTAATCCTCACACGGATGCCTCATGTAGCCAGGTGTAGGCTATCTATCTCTAAGTGTGTCTTTCAGTGTGCATGTTTGTGTGTCTGCACCTGTATATGCATCAGTGTGTTCGCACCTTTGCGCCTATCTGTCAACATAGGTGTGTGCGTGGCTTTGTTAATATCTGTACATACAATTGTCAACGTGAGTGTGTATGTCATAGATTGCCCCAATTGCCAACGTAAATGCCACACGCTGTGAGTTGCCCTCCCCCAAAACGCCCTACAAAGCATCATCCACTCAAAAAAATGCACACTGCATTTTATTTTGACGCAGACAACTGTATAACACAAAATACAGTTGCATACAAAAGAGTCTCATATCAAATGGGACCGAGAGAGCTATTGTTCCTTTTCTGAAAACTCTTTTGTTTATTATATGCTCTGTTCCTCTAACAGAGCATTAGCCAATGTCAACAGCAGACCCCTTTTATAGCTGTGAACTCAAAAAGTGTTGCAACAAGGTTTGAACGTATTAGTTCTACCCAAAATGTCTCATGATTCAAAAGGTTTCACATTTTCCTAACATAAATTTTATTTTCACCAATGCATGTTGCACATACTATTCCATTAATATAGCACCGGTTTTTGGGTGAGTCCTTGATCGACTCTCATCTAATTCTGTGTTAGACAAATTACATTCAAACAAATTTGCACTAGCTATTAAGTTTAGATCCAACTTTAGCTTTGCAAGAAACAATACAGCCTTTTGATCTGAATGAGGCCAAACAACTGGTGCACTGGGGAAGCCAAAGCAGGATGCCGTACAGTAAAACAAGGGTCACCAAGTAATGTTATCATATTGTAATGTTGTTTTCATCACAACAAATGTTTGTGATAAAACAGCTGTAAACTCCTGCTTTATAACATTATAGACTATTGTGTGATATTTAGAGGTCAGACAAGTGTTCTAATTTATGAATCTGTTACTGAATTTAGACCTACTTGTTTTGATTGCATGTCTCACTCTAACCTGTGGGTACCCCCCAAAAAGACGCAGCCCCTTTACCTTTTAGTCCAAACTGAAGCCTTGAAGTCCAGTTACAGTATTAACATAGGTTGGATGTGGAGGAGGTTTGTAGGATGTCACATTGCATGCATGCCATGGTCGTGGCACAAAATGCTACTACATACATAGGTGTAGGTCCCAGTATCCTGGTTCATGCCATGGACAAGTATGAACACTGAACTCAATTAAACAGAACTAATTAGTGCTGCAATTGTTGATACATTTTCTGTATTAAGATGCACATAACTTATCATCCAGCAACCTAAACAACTTTAAACTAATGTTACAATTATTAGCAAAAACAACTTGAGTGAGGTCTGGCCTGGGTAGAAGCTGTGCATAGGACCATCCTGCCATTTGCTTCTAAAAGGCTCTGATCACAGCAGGGATGACATGCAAGGACTGGGGCATGTCAGGAAGAATACATGGCCAGTGGCACTGCTCAGCAGCCTCTCAGTCACTCCATACAACCCACCCTTCAAAGAAATGTCATCCTTTATGGTCCCTTCAACACTCTCCAAATCCAGTCCCCTTCGATCACTACTACTGAAACACACAACAAAGCTACCAAGCGCCAATATCGGACATCCTTTTCACTCTGTCTGTCCCTTCTTCCATCCCTCTGATTGTCTGCCTGTGCTTTAGTGAGAAGAAACCAACCTGTGTCTTCACTTTGAGCTGACATGGCTGCCTGTCCCCCACTGCGCAGGCCGGTGGCAGCCACAAAGCAGGCCCTCTAAAGCGACCGAGGATTGCTGGCCATGTGGCATTTGCAGTCTGGCCTTCCAGCTGAGCGTTACCAAGAGGGAACTCTGACTAAATGCCACATATCCAGGCAGACAGATCGAAAGTGTGTGTGAAAGAGAGAGTGGTTGTTAGGGCTAGTTTTTCTCTGAGATGGTGCGGGGGAGCGAGAGGGGAGCTAGTGGCTCCCCTGCGGCAGTTGCTGTCATCTCTCCAGGTGATGGACACACTAACTACATATTAGCCCTGCATTAGTCGACCGCCCGCCCACCATGGTAGCTCTGGAGTTAAAGCCATGTAGCCACCTTTTTTCCCATTTAATGAGGCGTGATTTTTTTCTGCACCTTCATGGTACTCCCTGAGCGGGTCCAATCAATTTCCGGGCCAGGGCCCTGAGGTGGTAGCTGATGAGAGTGGGATCGATTCCACTCTGCCGTCCTCTGTTTACTTCTCCTGGCCCTCTCACACATCAGCCAGGAAACCTTGTCCTCCTAGCTCTCTGTAAATGACCAGACATGCAATCAACGCACACTAGCCAGAGTGGTCATGCACAAGCTAGGGTACACTATACATGCACAGATTGCCATATCTAGCTACAGTATGTGCATAAAATAGTAGTGTTCAAAAATTATTTTCTTTAACACGACACAGATGTAGGTAACCTGCCTTAGCTGCCACTGGATGAGAGCTCATTCCCATAAATGCGACTACTATCATGAAATTAGATCTCTTGTTAAATCATGAATTTGCAGAACATGTTATCCCTTGTGAGTAGCTCTTTGTTTGCATAGCGCTTTCCAAAACTAACTAACAAAGTACAAAGACAATTAAGAAAACATTAAATCTGTAATCATTAAATCTGTGTATAAAAGTCTCACTTGAATTAAGAACAATGTTCACGGAGCAAGTTCAAACTACAATCTGCTAGTGAAATATGTTTTAAGAAGTGATTTATAAGATTACAATCGTGTGGCCACTACAAACACACCAGCTAAGGTGTTCTAAAACCATACAAAGATCTGACAGCCCGGGGACACATTCTGGTCTAGAAAACAGGACACAGGAAGGTCACACACACCTGCTTCCACACAGTTTACTTTGTGCCAGAACATGTGGGAAAACCTTGTCCCTCCCTTCAATATTTACTGTGGGGGACTTGCATCATTAGAAGGGGTCCCTCAGGGCACTGTGTCACACACCCACCTGGGAAGTGACACAGGGCCTTTAAATGAGACAAGACGTTTGCATCTGGGATTAGCATTTCAAAGGCAAACATCCACACAGGGCCGTGTGGCGATGCTATGTTTGACTACCCCCCCGCCACCTAAGACAGGAGGTAGGATTAAAAAGAGACAGTGAGAGGGACCATGCTTAACAAACAGGTGGGAACTTCAGTTTTCTTCATTTCTGTCTCTGTCTCCCATCAACCCCTACTTCAACGTGACATCCCACCCCATCCCCAAACACTCATACTCAGATGGCAGACGCTCAGCTTCATCATCATCAGACCTGCCCACATCCTCTGACAACCGTCAACCTCCACTCCCTCCCATTGCACCACAATGCCCAATATCTGTAGCATGTTAGCCTGTGCTAGCTTGCTGTTTAGTACTTTTTAAGGAAAGGTCCATAAGGCACTGCTCGGGTCAGGCTGCCTGCACGTTTCAGGCTTGTTCGCTTCTCGGTCGTCCATGTCAAACACGACCTGCACAATATGCACCCGCCAAGCCCCAAAGTGGGACGCCATCATAAATAACTCCACCAACAATACATCATTTAAGTGGGTGTTCTGCACTCGTGGGCAACTCCAAACAAATGGCCACATCGATCATTGCGAGTGCCATGTATGGTAGTCTTGAGCCCCCGAGAACACCCTTCTGCCCCCACTTTATTTAAACACTTACACATACACACACACACACACACACACACCAGCATTTTTATAAATAGCATTCTGTTTTCCTAAATACACCTGCCTTGCCCTTCTGGTGGAGGCCTATGCTTGGTAATCCTGTGGCGCTATGCGGCAAACTAGCAGGTGTTGCTAGCTCAACTAGCACAGCACTCCTCCTGACACAGACAGCACTATTGTTTGGCTCTGCTGAATAATTAATATTGTCTACAACCTTTAAACAACCTTACGTCAGACTCATCTGTCATGAAGTCCCGCTGAGGTGCATGGGTGCTAGCGTCGGCTAGGATGTGCGCTGTGAGCCCAGGGGTGTAAAGAGGGGAGAGGTGAAGTGCTATATTAACTGCTGGCTTGCGGCAAGCTAAGACAGAAGGCTGGCTGGTCTGTAGACGGCCACTCACGTTTCTCTTTTCTGACCTCTCTATCCCTCAATACCCCAAGCCAGCATCACTCATTGTTGTGTGAGAAAAGGGGTTAGGGTGGGGAGCGGGGCATGACTCCATCTTTAGATAACATATGGAGAGGCTATTGCTCTACGATCCATCACAGGGCAGGACAAATGAGAAAAACCTGGATTTCATTTTGAAGGCATTTCCCTGAGTGGAAACAACAAGGTAAGTAGAAGGTGGGAAACTGCCAAGCGCCCATTCTGCCGTTTACAGAGCTTTAACCTGTTATCAAAGGACTGCCAGCGTGGTCAAGAGCTCCCATGATGCAGATTCAAGATTGAGAGAAAAAAGGAAAGGCATATCAAACATGTACTAAAGAGTATCTATCTATTTTGCAGCAACATTCATAATGAATGTTGCTGCAAGATACATTTCCATGATTATTCTCTATCATACATGTTTAATTACCCCAAATTTGCAAGCATATTTGGTAAAATATTGTGTAGTTTTACAGCTAAATTATTAAAATCCTGGGTCAACTCAGGACAAAACAGACAGGTTCATGACTATAGAAAAACATATCAAGGCTTTCAAAGACTGGCATATTATTGTCTTACTTACAAAATATTCTGTTGCGCAGTAAGGCAAACCTTACTCAAAGCAGGTCAAACATTATTTCCAAATGCTTATTCATCCATGTCTGATGTGCATATATAACAGAGATAATGAACAATTTCAACAAGTTCATACTAGTGCCAATATACATAAATGTCAACACTTACACAATTCCACAAATTAAATCATGTTCAAAATCACAGCCAAATGTGTGTGCAACACATATATGTACCCAAACACACATGTAATGCACATAGACTTCATCACCCACCAGCCCCACTTTTCCCCACCTCATTGTGAATCTCCTCACAGTGTTGTAGTGTTGTTGGCAGCAGGGTCCGCAGACTGTGGGAGCCAGTCTCTGGGTCAGTGTGCAGATTGGACAGGGCCTCCTGGCACCGGGACTGGATGTAGGTCAGAGTCCCAGTGGAGCACTTTTAAGAAAGAGACAAACTCAGTGTTATACCCATAACTGACATGACTGTTAACAAAAGACAACCTAAAACTTCAGTAAAACTTATATATAAATAAGTTGCTTCATATAAAACTTTAAAAAGTTTTATATGAAGCAACTGAGATGTTAAAGTTGCTATGATGCTGACAACATTGCAGTTTGTTTGGATCAAAACTGAACATTGTAATACATTGTTAGAGTTTTGTTTCTGTATATGTTCTTTAAGTCATCATAGTCTACAGTATAAAGTGCCATTCATTTACCAGATTTATGTTTCAATAAAAGGTATTAGAGGACGAAAAGACAACAAATTTCATTCAAAGACAATTTTTTCCGCTCACAATGCATCACAGAATTATTCAAATTCACTGAAAACAACACGATTGGTGGTTGTTTACTTTGTAGACACAATGCTGAAGGTTTTTACAGTTGTTTATAAAACAGTATGTAAATACCAGCAGCTGACCTTACAGAAACCAAAGTGGACATTTGGCATGCTATATATCATTTTCACAACAAATCTGAAATACCGCATTTTCTCTTTTGAGCCTGTTGACTTCTCACCTCAGCCACTCTGTGTGTCGAGCTGAAGCGTGGAGCTTCTCCAGCGAGGACACAGTGCTGGTGGGTGCTGTTCAGGTCATCTGATAAATACACAGAACGGAGAACAGATCAGAACACCAATACCGGTACCACCAGAATTCATCAAGAGCAAGAGTAAGACCAGAAAAGAATATTCATCCACCAGAAGTAACATTTAATAAACCACTAAGGAAAAGCAGAAAGTGGAGTAAGAGTTTTACAAGGTTTCATTTTCTGATCTTATGATTTATTAATAAAGAGTAAATGAGATTACAATAAGAAAAAGAGCTGATTACAGCAGAAAAAAAGATGAAAAGCAAGGAGCGAAGGAACATGACAACTAAATCATCACGTACTCTCAGACAGATTGCACTTGGTCCAGCACCAATCAAATAGAATGAGCAGCAATGTACTATAATTTTAATTACCAAACAAAACCAGATCTCACTCAATCTGTCAAGATGGAAGAGCCATACCAACAAACATTTGTCCAATATCACGGGAGCTTTACAAAGAGGACTTACTGCTGTTTCCTGTGTATCCCTCCATGTGTTTCTTTGTGTGTATAGATGTTTCTCTGCTCTGCCATTATTTGCCTCATACCAATAATTAATTTAGCCATGACAGAGCTGTCATTCACAGCACATGTGCATATTTACACCCGCCTTGAGCAAGAGTACACTGGCTAATGCCTGTTATTTGAAAGTCAAACAGCCAAATGCTTAGGGAGGAAGATATTATTGTTTGGTGGAAGGAAAAAAAGATGGTGACAAACAAAACAACTTGCCGGTGTTTTCTTCACCCTGATGAGATTGTGAAGGATTAGGTCTCTGGGCAGAATTACTCTGCGTCTTTAAAACTGTTTATATCCAATAACAAATTATCTCCATCAATCTGCTCTTTTCTTGGCGCGTCTGATGCGTCAGTGGGATCAGGAGGGAGTAGAGGCAAACTCGATAACTGTAATAAATATTTATCTTTCTTTCAACCCCTGCGCCTGCTGCCACTTGTCCTCCTTTTCCAGGAAGCAGGCTTTTAAATATATTGGGTCAACTCTTTTCTCCAGTCCCCCCTGTGCATTGGGAGCTGGAAATCTGATTATTGAACAGGCCCGGTGTCAAGACTTGCATTGTTCTTTTTTAACCACTGAAATTCCATTTGGGTGGAAATGACGGTGATTCAATTTGCCTCCAGCAGCTCAGACATTAGCAGTTCAAAAGGGCCAGACGGCAACAAATGGTGCTGAAAAGACATTACGGTGTCTGTGGTTATACACCGTTGTAGTTTTCTTTTAATACCACAAAACTACTTAACATATGGTGTATGTCACTAAAGCACTGGTACAAGATATTTTAACACTTAATTTAGTCTGCATGCATGTGTGTACATGCATGCATCAAATAAGCAGGACTACATCCTTGTGTGTGTGAGAGTGTGTACTGTTGTGCAAGTGTAAATTTAAAGGTGCGCATATATGTTCATGCATTGTGCCAAGAATTTAATTCAGGTAGACTGACAAAGCAACAGACGGCCAAGGACTGTGGTGAGCTGCTATCGTTGTGCAGCAGTTGGCCTCTCAAGGGCGTACTCACCAAGTGGAGCATAAATCCCCACTGATCCGCGACAGTCAAGTCCCATTAGAATGGTCTGCACAACAGCCCATCACTCTATTATCATGGCTGGCCTGAAACTGACTGTTCTATTGTAAATCTTATCCAGCTAAAGGAGGTCGGCTTCAAGCCCTGTCAAGCTGAATATTAGGTACAGACATCGCTGCTCTCAGATGAAAACATAGCCACTTCAAAGACTTCAGGAATTCATTAAAATCTTCCTATTTTTTACTTGTAAAAAATTATTCACATTGAAAAACACTTACTAGTTACTAGCTGAAAGCTACTCTGGCCACTCAGTTAGATATTTCTATTAGATTTTATGTTCTGTTTGCATCTAAACAAACTGAAATATTCAACTTTCCACATTTGATCTATAGCAATATGTGTATAACATGCAAAGGCATAGCCTACTTACTGATGATTTCCCAGTGTAAAGCACAGTGTTACAATCACCTTGTAGCTTTAACTGTATCAAATAAATGACCTACACAATTTGGTGAAACACTGGATTAACCTACAGATCAAAATATGGAAGAATACAAATAAGTAAGTAAATATTGCATACATGGAAGAGCATAATTTTCTTACTTTCAATCCAAACGTCCTCTTAGGGAACTGTACAATTTATTCCTTCTAAAAATATCACAGTAGCATTAGAATGAGCCTTTGGAGTCTACTGCAAAAATCTAAATGAGAATGACAAAAAAATACATAATAAGGAGAACATCTCCTCTAAGAAGGTGTTTGATATAAGTCTTTAGATCATGTCAACTGTTCCTGACTCATGAAACTTGCTTTAAATCTTAGAAGTGTATTTACACTTTGACTTTTACATTTATGCACAGTGTACAGGTAAGTGTTAAATGTGTTAAATGTCTTTATAAAACACACAGACAGCACATGTGAATGTACATTAGATACATATTATCTTTTGGGTGGATCAAAACATCACAAGGTCACTCTAGTTTTTGGACAAATGCATGCATTTGATCTCGAAGGTAAATACAAGAAAAGGGCAAATAACATTGAGCTATAAGGCAAAATAAAATACACAAACTATACATATATACACATGATCATTGATCAATAATCACAGTTTGTATAAAATAAAATAAAAAAATAGTAGTGATTCATTAAACAGATGAAGTGAGAACTCACTCAAGACTGTGATGTATGTCTATTATTTTTAAGCATAGTGTGTTTAAAAAATACTAAATCTCCCATTCAACCAGGGTGCTAACTTCTTGAACATCCGAACACAAGCTTCTCCTGTGATGTATAAATGTCCTCACACTCAAAAAATGAGAACACTTGGAAATGCCCATGGGGCCAAAAAGAAAAGGGTGGAGGTGCTGCAGCCAGAAGCATTAAGATTTACACCCCTAAGGCTGCCTGTCTGTCCTCTCCATAGAGACATAGTCAGCACTGGGTCACGGGACTTCAAAACACAACATTTGGTTTTCCTAACCTCTCTAATGCACACAATTTCATGGAACCTTAAAGCTCCATGTTCGGGCCAAGTAACCCCTCTTACACACACGCACGTCTCAGGTCCATTTATCCTGCAGAGAGGGTTAGAAGAAGAGAATGAAGTGCATCCTGCTGCCATGGGTCATTTGGGACAAAATACAAGAAACACTAAAACACAGGGTAATAAAAGTGTTCCTTCTTTTAAAGCCAGACATGTGGTTGGTAAATGTGGTTGAGTTGTGTGAGCAACATGTTTACATGTACATGCATATGCCTGAGAGTGTGTGTGTGTGTGTGCGTGTATGTGAACAAGATTTAATACCTCTCATGTAATAGCAGTCTCCAGACTCCAGTGGCAGCATCAGGCCAGGTGTGTGGATGTCCCAGGCTACCTTGAGCCCAATCCTCCAGCATGATTTCTCACTGCTGCCTCCCTCACTGCTCTCACCTGTCAGTCATACACAGACCAACTCACTGTAACATTTGCATTTTACATTTATATTCACATTTCAGACACTGGGTTGACAGTGTCACCCAACGTGATTTAAAGGTTGCTCAACTGCAGTGTGCTAAACGTAAGCTAAATACATGTTATCACTAAAAATATGAGCTGATTTAAGATGATATTAATTCAGCCACGTCTGAAAATACATTAATCAGTGATAGCACCAAGTAGAGCTTGGGTAATGGAGTAGAAAAAGTATAACAATGACCAAAAAGAATTCCCACATTAAAGAGTACAGAGCATAAAGATTAAATCCACACCCAAACAATGAATGTGTAAACCTTTGTCTCCAGAAAGGAAAACAGCTGAGCAAAGATTATGTGTGTTGCTATAATCATACTGCCTGTTAGCACAGGATCTTTATACTATCATTATGCTGTGCTAGACAAAATAGTTATATAAAAGCTCTTTATTTTGTTTATTCAGTGTGTGAAAGTGCGTTGTTGG
>OMLM01013741.1:3699-29361 GCA_900302695.1 Helostoma temminkii | reverse complement strand
GACAGTATATATCCTATGATATTCCTGTTTCTCAATCAATTCAATGTAACCACCTCCCCTGTTCTTTTCTCTTCCTCCATTCTTACATGGTATACTCAAAAAACAAGATTTGGCTTGGCTGGCCAACACCCTTCAGCAAAATCAATACTAAAGTCTTTCTGGGCCTCTCTGCCCCACAGCTGCCTTTTCCTTTGCTCAGCACGGATAAATAGTAACTTAATTTCCAGCCATTGTGCTCTCAGAGCCAGCTAATGACAGCACTCCCCAAGGCCTCAGGAATGGTGGAAGATCATCAGCCGTGCCGGAAAACACTCAGTCGTGGCAGATTCCTTTGGATCAGTGCAGCTGGGAAAAACACAGAACACTTCTCTGGTTTGAAGCAAAAAAACAAGGTGATGCAAGCTCTCAAATGAAGTAGGTGTCATGTAAAACATCTAGTTTCTATACATCTAAGATACCTAATCTTCTGTGTTTCTTTCCTTCATGAGGCAGGCCTCTAAAAGTGAAAAAAATCCTCAAGGAAACAACTTCATTAGCCTGTTTCTGGGAGTCCTTAGAGCCAGCCACTTGAATATATCTCCATGGCACTCTGATCAGACTTTCCTCTCTAAAGCATGTTATTCAGAACTCGAAAAGACACAGCTGCTAAGTGCTGCAAGGTGTTATGCCATAGTGTCTGAAGTCCATGTTCACGGGGTCAGAGTTGAAACGGCCTAGAACAAATCATTGAAGCAGGCCTCTGGAACAGGTGTTTCTGGTTAAGAAACCCCAATGAAGAAAGCCTAGTTGTAAAGTGTGTTAGGACGTCAGAGTAGTTGGCAGAGCACCTGTGTGATACTGTGAAATTACAGTTTCAAGACACAGATGCAGACTGTGTGAAGTCCCCACCTTTAACAGAATATACATACAGTATGTTTGCTGAACTGCAGCTGTATCTTTATATCCACCCAGGAAATCATGTTTTGCTCTTTTCCATCTCTGCAAAGTGCAAGAAATGATCTAGTGAGCAGCTGGTCAAGTAATATCACACATCTATTTTAATTTCCACTTCTTTAGTTTGATGTTAGGGGGGAAATAAGATTCACTTGTTATAAAACGATCAAAGATGTATTTTGCATTGTATCAAATACATTATTTTGAAATTAAAACCAAGGAGACATACAAATTACAAAGAGATTATTTTAAGTAAGTCATTTCTGATATGGTGGTACTATCTTTTATAGTTGTTTTGCTCTGGAAAATAAAATGTTCTCTCACTGAGATTCTCTATCAACTCCATCATCAAATGCAATCAGCTCTTGAAAGAGCACCCGTTCCATAATTAGGAGACATCGTATTATCCATATAGTACAGTCTAGGAACACTTATCACAGCAGGGCTCATTATTCCATATCAGATAATTGCACATCGATCATTTCTTGGGGAAATGATTTAGATGAGATGCAGTTGGTGTGATAAGGCCTGTTTGTTAGACTGCACCATTGACTGTGTGTTAAGAGCTCAGATCCAAATGTCTGTGATCTCCCAACACACAGTTGGCGATAAGGCTGTCAGCAGCACGCCAATGATGACATTTGATAATGCCCTTACACTATCACATAGATGGATCTGATGGTTGCCTCACCAGAGGCCATGTCTACAGCTGCTACAGCGCTACTGTAGGGCCATAATACACAAGGTTAGCTGCATCTGATCTACCATAAAGAGACTAAGATAAGTTGATGGGATATTGAAGTGAAAGGAATCTTAATTTCAGAAACAAAATGCAAAGACTAGCATGACATACTCTGGATTAAGTGTTAAATAAGATATTCTTAAGTAAATCTAAGAAACTCAGCTATCATTTGATCCAGTTAAGCCATTTTAGCTTAGACCCTTACCTTTGTCATCTTGACAGGTGTAGCTGTAAACAGCCACTGGCGAATGAATGATCAGGTTCTCGTCGTGGTGCCACCCTACTGCCATTTTCCCCATGCCGTAGTAAGGCTCTTCCTTGAGCTGGCTCATAGCAGCTGGGTCCATGTAGTTGAGTAAGGTGACATTAAACTTGACTGGGCCAGTGCATACCTGCGGTGGACTGGGCTGAGAACAGCTCTGCCCACTTTCCTGTTGCTCCTTGTCCTCGATATGGTAATCTGATAAGCTGTGCTTTAGGTGGACCACAGGTTTCTCCTGGGCTCCTAACACAACAGGTACGGCCTCTGCGCCACTGGCGGCCTTAGGTGCCCATTCAGGGCATTTTACTTCTCTGTGTTCAGACCCTGTTGCAACACTTGTTTCACTTGGTTTTGCCTGGCATGACTCTCCCCCCTCACTGCTATGTTTGGACTCTGTCTCCCATTCCCCTTCTTGTTTTGACGTGGAGCACCCTTCTTCACTGTGTTTTGACTCAATGTCCCACTCCTCACTGTGCTTCGACTCTGTGTCCCCCTCCTCACTTTGTCTCGACTCTGAGTCCCCACCTTCACTATTCTTGGATTCTTCACTGTGTTTAGACTCAGTGTCCCCCTCTTCACCCTGCTTGACTTCTACCTCCCCCTTTGCACATTGTGTTAGCCTGTCTCCTTCCTTCAGCTGAAACACATCTGAGCAGAAGAAGGTGTTAAGCTCCCACAATGCCTTGCAAGCAGCTCTCAAATCAGGGTCACAACAACTTTGTCCTTTGACCTCAGCGTCCTCACTGTGCCAGGGGATGGCAAAGAGCCGTGTGTCTAGATAGCGATAGGTGTGGCCTGGCTCACCCAACAGGGCTCGTGACACGGCGGTGAATACATCTCGGTCACGAACACGAACCAGATCCCTCAAGAGACAGCCTTTGCCTCTAAGGGTGAGCAAAGCTGCCTGCACCTGGCCATGGAGCTCAGCTGGCAGCGAACAAGATTTCCTCAGAGCCAGGCCAGAGTAACTGGAGTCCCACTAGAAAATAAAAGACAATTTCATGTCACGATTGACTAAATATTACAGTAGACGTTTAGAGATCAATAGAATTTTGTGGACAGTTGACTGACTTACCAGCTGCTGAAAGCCCCGGTCCGAAGGTCCCAAAAAGGGTATCTTCTGGTCTCCCAACTCCTGCAGTAGCTTCCGCCTCTGTGGAATTAAACAAAAAGAGCATAGCAGTAGGAATTACAGGAATTATCTTAGATACAAGCAGTCCAACAGTAGTAGAATAGCATGCAATGTGCAATAACATGATGTGCTATAACATCAAGTGAAATCATGAATCTGTGTTTATTTGTTTTGTTTTGTTTTGTTTTGTTTTTTTAATGAAATGATGCTTTCGAAATGTACTGTGACAGAACACAAACCTGGTTGGTCACTTTCATAGACGTCTCACATTTTTATGATTTTGTGAAGGCTGCCATGGGGTTCCTCACAACCTTATAAAAGATGCCCTGTGGCATACAGAGCTCTTCCAATAAAACCGTCAACCTGGTGGAGGGATCAAAGTACCTTTCACTGGGCCACATTCCATCCTGACCTGTAAATCCAATGGCAACTGGCATAAAAACTATATGCTCAAATAAATTTCACAACTGTTTCTACACCCTGCCTCTTTTTGCCCTCCCATATGCACTTGTGTGAATGCATGTATAAGTGCAGTTGTTGTATCTGTGTGCGTATGTGGGTTCAGAACCTCCTATTCATTCCCCACAGGTGCGCACACAAACAGTCTCTGCATGATGTCTCACCAGCAGGAGACGGAGAAATGTCACTGACATGCCAAAGCATCTTTAAACGTTTAGCATGAATGACCTCTGCATCAACCACCAAGCAGTAGCGATAGTTTAAGGAGAACTGATGCTGTGTATTTTTCTGAGACATTTTCAACAAGCGTCTCAGATTTCTTCTGCCCTAATAATGCCAAAGACCTCATGTGGCACACTACAGGGAACCGAGAAATGTCTAACAAAATATGGCCAGACATTTGGAAGTGAAATAAAACATCCTGTTAATAGCATTAAAGTGCAGGTATAAAAAGATGTGTGTCTCAACTCAGGGGGCTGGATCAAAAAGAGGGCAAGTATGTGCATTAAATAGCGGATGCTGGAGGATATGGGAGGGCATCAGATCTGAGAGAGTTTGGTGAATTTATCTTCGGGGCTGAATCTTTACCTTAGGCTAAACAACACAACACCTGCTGAAAGTTTTCTTAAAGGATGCACATGAGTGTGCAGGCCTTTCCAAGTTATTCTGGAACAAACAAAAACAGACTTGCAGACAGTTGGAATCAAAAAAACAAAACAACATGCACTATTCATGGCCAGACTGTGTTGAAATGCTGTTTGGAAGAAATTGACAACCTGACACACATTCATTGGTGTCAAATTCAAACTCGTGACAGAAGCTCAAGATATCAAGGTGAGGCTCTCGGCTAGTGTTATATGTGTATGCATCTGTGTGTAGCTGTATGTGTATTTATGTGTGTTTGTGTGCCACCATCTACCGAAGATGTGTCCATGTGTGCACATACTGCGACTAAAATCATTACAGTCTGCTTTATTCACAGTGTGCAAACCACTGCTGTGTACACAAGCACAAAAGCGTGTCTCTCATACTGTGTGTGTGTGTGTGTGTGTTTCATGTGCTTCCCAAAAAACCTGCATCCGGGATAGTGAGCATGATGCCTCAACCCCAATCACACACAACCAGTGCTGTCACACACATGTCAAATACATCAAGCTACTCAGAAATTCCACAGAAAAAAAGAAAGACAAGAAGTTACTAGAGTCCTCTGAAGCAGATGGACTCTCGCCGTATCAGAGAACTGCTGTGTCTGTCTCCCTGCCTCTGTGTCTGTACCTGATTCTAGAAGGAAAACCATAAGGCGCAAAAAGAGGTCCGAGTGGAAAATCAGACCTTTTTTTGCTCCTTTTTATGGGATTACCAATCCCATAATAATCCCATAATAACGCAAATACTTCACGGTAGCCGTGCCAACTGGCTGCACTGAGTGATATATCTAACGCTATTTTTTTTTTCATCTCTCTCTCCTTCTTGATGGGATTATTCTCTCAGCCAGACTGTTTATCACAGAAAAACATATTAGGTAGAATAGAACTCAATTGGTTTGCTTTGATCTTGGCCTATAACAGATATCAAACTGTGTACCATATACTTATTAATTTCATTTATTTCCCATCTGTGACACTTCAACAGACACTTTCTTCAAAGCGTTCTTTGCAGAGTAGATTAATGTCCAGTGCTTAGCATCAATAGCTCAAAACAGCCAGATAACTCGGCAGCTTCGGGGATATAAACACTTCCAGTCTAACTCGTGTCTGCCGCACAGGGTCCGTTTGAACATACTGGATGTGGTAAACTTCTGAATGAGGACACATGATTCTCAGTGAGCTTGTGGGCTGATGCATAAACTGCAGATAAAACAACAATGTAGAGTAAGCCCTGAAGATAGTTTATTAGGTAAAACTGTTACTTCATGTGGTTGCGTACAAGAAAAATCATCACCTTGACTACCAATATGAACTGAGACTTTGTCATCTACTGTATCACACTTTGCCAATCATATATCATTATTATTATGCTATTGATCTATTCTGTTTCTGTTTAATACTATATTCTGGATTTATTCTGTTCTGGTGTTTAACTTCTGATGCCATTTTAAACTCTGCTGTCGCGACAGATGAATATCATCAATAGCCTTAAATCTTATCTTACTTTATCTTATCTTATTTTATCTTATCTCTTAGCAGCACATCCATTGATGCAGGTGCATCTGAGTGCAAACACACAGAAAACCTTGGCTCTCAAACAGGCCATATGCTGCTCCAAAGATGATGTGATGTGATGAGAGACAGCTGTGTAATAGAGCTCTGTGTTTAAACAGCAAGCTATTGGTACTTGTGTGACACCCATTTCAGAACTGGCTTTCTGCAAAAGTGTTGGTGAATCAACAGTTTTGACAAGTCGGCTGTAAAACGTCTCAAAACAGATTCAAACAGACAGACTACCTGTGTACATCAAAGGTGCTTTCGACCTGATCCATGTGGCAGAGCATTGAAGAATGTGGGGAGCTTGTGTGAAGCAGAGGAGGGCAGGGAGTGCCCATCGAACCAGCGCATTTGTGTTTGCAAGTATGATGCACAGAAACTCAGTAGGAGCCTCAAAGTCTGTTCTGAGTATAGAAAAAACACATCTGGAGCAATTTTAAGATAAAGCCAAAGTCACGTTTGTTCCATAAAAGGTCATATAGGTCAACATCTACCTCATCCCGTGTGTATGCCACTGACGCAGCACCTATGTGACATGACACAACTATCAACGAAGCACACACGCACATACACTTCAGATACAGAGAGAGCTTACACATTTGCAGCAGTGCTTCTTACTTAAGAGTTTTACCACTTGTACCAACTTTTGTTTTAGAATATCTATCTGAAAACACATTCACGTGAAAAACAGCAGCTCCAGTAGCCGTTACAATGCAGAGAATGGCATTCATGCATTCTCACTTCTGATATTTTGTTTATACCACCTGTGCGATTCATTTATTTAGCAATGCCACCTAGCTTGGTGACTTAGTGTGTTATCTAACTGGGCAGACTGGTAAATGGCTAACTGGAATGTGCAGGAGTTGACCTCAGAGCAGTGGCATCAGTAATGTGTAACCCCCATGTCTCCAAACCTGCTCAGGACCAGTCCATGAATAAAAATGGGACTGTGCAAGCTAGAGGTCGGCCAGGAGTATGTTGCCAGGATCATCTAAAAAATAATTTTTGCTTTCAGCTACTTTTCTGTTTACACACTGTAAAACTTTTGCTGCATAATCTGTAATATCCTGAGATATGTTTACAAATTTAGTTTGCAGTCTGTAGGTCTAGCCTACAGTCGCAAATCATGTTTAATGCAAGGTAGTCCATTCAAGCTTGTGCAAACAACAATGGATCAGATGTTTCTGTCACTTACTAAGAACATAATACTTAATTTGTTGTTGTTGTTTTTTATGTAAACACATTGCAGATACAAGGTCTGGTTCACATCCACAACATGAAGCCAAGAAACCAAAACACAATACATGCCCAGAAATAACTGAGGATGAATGTTTTGCCATTAACCTCTTTTTTTTCAAATCAGTGAAGTGAACATTGTGTAAATATTGACAGACACGTTCAGTATGTGTTCAGTAGGGGTCCACAGGTGGAGCAAGTGATGACAAATGGCTGACAGACTGGCTCTGGCCTGTTAATTGTTGTTGGAGGCTGAAGGCTGCGTTGTTCATTTCACCTTGCGACAGGTCGGCAGGGGACTCGATCATTAATATTAGAACATTTCCATCCATCTACCTGAACAAGAGGCCAGTCATTTAAAGGGCTGGTGCTGGGCAGACCTTTCACACCCTGTTTATAACACTGATCTAAGCACATTACCAGAGCTGTGGGGGACCACTGCCAGTCATTAATTAGATTCACGCACATACACACACACATACAACGTGAGCACCTTTATCAGCGCCGCGTCACATTTGAAAAATGTCATACGCTCTGGATAAGGTACACTTACACGCACCCAGTGTTTCGATTTAACTACACATCAAAAGGTCTGTCCTCTTTTTGTGAGTCATCTGTACACTTTTTCACACATACTTACTTAGAGCTACTCTTCCAGGCATCCCAGAGTACATGTGCATGTGTGTTAGAGCAAAAGAGATGAAGGAAGGGGGGAAAAAAGTATTGGCCCTCATCTGTTTTTTGAACTCTCCCACTCTTCATCTCTCTCACTGCACCTGACAGGCTTACAGAGAGACCCAGGTTTCCAGATCAATCATTCAAAAGTATTTACAAATGCACAAAGCCAGACACAGTCAGGTTGGCACATGGCCACTGTGTTTAAGTGCTTTTCAATGTGTCTGCGGTGTCAACATCTATTACACACTTATCTACACCTCAAAGGGGAAAAAAGATGTTTCTGTGACCTTTAGCAAGTGTCAAATCTGGACAGAAGAAGAGGGGAAGAACAGAAAGAGAGGAGAGCGATTTAAGAGATCTGTTGATGTATTCCTTACATAACCTTTTTATTTATCTGGGAGAGATTGACTGAGCATGCTCTTTATCAGAAACATACTAGCTTCTTCACACACTCACATACCTTCACAATTTCACACAGAGGAGGTGCCCAGCCCATCTAAAGATTTCTACTGAACAATAAAAATGTTCTCTGCTCTTTGCTGGAGCAACTAGGTGTTAAATGTCTTGTTCAAAGACATCCTCAGCTTTACACTCCGGATTCAAACTACCAAGACACAATGTCCCATTTCTCTCTACTCTTGGCTATCAGCACCAGTATGCAAGGGCAGTTTTCCATTTCGCTTTAACTGTTAGTTTGTGGCAAGGCCATAACATTCCCATTAAGATTATGTCGATCGAGAAAAGCTTTTTAGTTTTCACCTTCAAATTACAACATGCTTTCATGAGGTCAGCTGTTTTCCATGCGGAATGGCCTGTTTTAATGCAGACACAGTCCCTTGGTATTCAGGCGGGGTCCAGTTCAGCAAGGGGAAAGTCAGGGGAAAGAATGAGAAAATGAGGAAGGGAGAGGGATGGAGGGAGGTAAGAGAAGAGCAGAAGGAGAGTGTTGATTGAAAGACTGTGATTAGCACTTTTCAGCAGGGCACCAGGGCCACTGAGTTGTTCTAACAGGGTTGTCGCGTCTCGAGGAGCAGTCAAGGAGAAGTCAGTGCTTTAGAAAGCTCCCTCGATTTCTCCATTTCCCCCTCCCCTATTCACTCTCACCATCCAGCCACACTTTTCCTGCCCCTCCAAAAAATCAATATGGCTGTGCAAAGTGCAGCTTGGCCCAGGGGGAGTGCAGGCTTGCTGCAGGGGATAGATGCAGGGCTTGAAGGGAGGACAAGAGGCGTCCTCCAGGCCTGTCCCACAGGCAGTGTCAAGGACAGACCTGAGGACCAGAGGACTGAGAACGCCAGATTGCCCTTACCAACTGCATCGTGTCTTCTCCCTCTCTCTCTCTGTAGCCTGAGCTTGGCTGGCTCAGTGGGCCAGAAGAGATCGATAAGCAGGTGGAGCGTTTAAAATCTCCAGCTCAGGAGACTGACGTTACGCTACTCAGAGCCCAGCAGACCAACACGTCGCTTAGGGCAGAGCAGCTGGATGGATGGATGAGTGGGCGTACAATGGTCGCACCTGGCCATTGAAAGGTTTGTGATTTGTGACAATAAACAATTCAATAGCACTTAGCCATACACAGTGTTTGAAGGGTGTAGAGCCAGTCTCTTCACACACACTGCCATTGTTTCAACATGTCACAGATCAGGAGCATTCAGACAGGTCATGCAGCAATAGATCAACACAACCTGGCACTGTATTTAAAACTATGACCATACTTGTATAACTGTAGCTATGTTATGCAGTAACATTATAAAATAAACCATAACAGCCTCAAAAATGAAGTGTTATGAAGTATTATCATTGTCAACAGTGGTGTTCCTCATTTCCATACAGTAGGTTTTGAAGAAGAAGCCTGTACATGATGTGGATGAAGTGTGCAAGGCGGATTTCAGTCCTGCCGCATGTCTCTGTGAGTGACTGATCACAGTAGAAGTGGCTTGTGTTTCTAATCCAGTACTACTGTTAGACAGTGCAAAGACCCAGCTCTGTGTACAGCAGTACGGGTTGATCAAACCCATCATGTGACAAGCAACCTCTTCAAATGACGATGATTTTGCAGATCTGTGTCCTTTCGACTCCATATTAGATCATCTCCTGACACTACAGAGTCTGGAACTTCATCTGGGATAAGGATGATGTGCAATCCGACCCAAAGGGTTGGGAGTCAAGGGTAAACAATGGGCTAAGATCGGGCTGTGCCGAACCAGCTGACAGATGTGACAATTATCATGTGGTATATTACAACCTTATGCTAAACATAAAATTTGATAGTGTAAGTTGCTTCAAGGATATTTTACCATAAACTCTGCTGTATGTCACATTCACTACAACACCTAAAATCAGTATTTCAATGAAAAAAAGCACAGAGCATGTCTGCTTCAATTTTTCATCAGCAGACCTAAGTCTATCAAGAGACTGACTAGATGTTTTACTTTTCTGCTATCAACTGATATCATGTTTTTCTGCAGACAACTAGGACAAGCTCTTGAATTATTTGTTGAAACTAATTTTTCAATACGGTATTATAAACAGGCTATAGCAGTGGCTTATGTTTAAATACAATAATTCACCTAAGCCACTAGAAAAACATATGGCACAAAACAGATGTGGACTGAACATCTAGGACAGGTCTAAATCTATCTCATGTAGTCTTTGACCCAGATAAACTGGCATTATAATGTGACCTCAGATTAATATTAAATTAAGGACCAAATATTATTTGGGTCTGTTTACATGAGCGTCAGCCTGTCTTCCTAGAATCGTGAAGCAGACAAGTTTGCTATAATGGCATTAGCCAAATCCTGAAGTACAGCAGACGGCACTTGTCTTGCTTGAGAGACCACCTCATTTCTTTATTTATTTTTCCTTCACTCATTCTGAACAAAGGGAAATATTCTACCAGGAATTGAATAGCTTAATCCTCTTTTCACTCTTCCCAGTAGCTTGAATGGTGACAGATTAACATCCTGGAGGTTTACAAACCCAGCCACTTGAAAATGTAATTGCTGGAGCCACATTGCATGCATGTGTTTAAGTTGAAGGTTAATATTAAAACTCAAAATACACACAGGAGTCAGGAGGGATGTGGTCAGGCTATGTCATACGCAAGTCACTCGAGCCAGGACAGGATGGTCCATTCTGTTACATTGATATCAGGGAAAAGCAAGCAGTCCCAAACCCTCACTAGGTGACACAGTTACTGTTCACTTCTGCTAATTATTACAGCCAATCAGAGAGGTTAACAGGGTGGAGCCTGGCCAGACCATGTTCTGGGGAGTTTAACAGCTGGCAGGAACGGAGGTGAATGCATTACACACTGTCCTCATCCAATAAAAATAAAACACCCTGACATCTGAGGTGTACTTAGCACTGAGGGGAGGAAGTCAGGGAAGAAGAGAGGGAGGGGCCTGGTAGGGCAAAAGGGAGAGAGCATCTGATAACATGATGTCCAAGTGCCACCTAGTGACAACTTTCCAGCTTCTCTGAACCTTGAGGTTCAAGAACATCAGAGGTGGAGATCAAACACATGAAGTGACCGGGGACACAGCGATTCAATCTCAGTTGCAAATTATCTTGTTTCTTAAGGGCAAATCACAGAGTACCAAGACATTTTCAAATAAAATTTCAAAATACAGCAAATCACGATGGTCAAAAATCATGTAGACTTTAATGACTTGTTTTGAAAACCCAATTAAGCAAACACTCCACAAGCCTTCTTGCAGTGACCCCACTGTCTGCCCAGTTGGGGGAACAGGCCTGTAACACTCCACTGGTAGGCTAGTGGCCCTGGGCTCCTAGGTCCCTTCCCCTCATTAGCCCAGGTATAAATCACACTCTGCTGGTGCCCAGAGGTGAGAAGGATGAGAGTGGAGGTGAGCTTGAAATAATGCTTATGTCACAGTGGGTCAGCCCTCCATTACGGCCATTTCAAAAACTATTAATCTTGCTTGTAGTCAGTGGCCTAGAAATAATTACTTCATCTAACCCATGTAATACAGCATGACCAACAGTCGAGGCTGGTCAATTTGAGACTGGGGAGGAAGGATTGGGGATGGAGGCATGGGGTGTCGTGGTGGCAGCGGTTTGTGTGTGAGAGACAGCAAGAAAAAGGGGGGGAGGGAGCGACAAATTATCAGGTCCTGTCTCCTGTTACTGGGTGACTGATGTCCTGCTCACTTTAGCTGTGGCCTTTGAGACTCTCAACACTGATTTAGATAGATACACGTGCATGCATGCTCTGAGAGGCAGATCGTGTACAAGCCTGCGTGTACGAACATTAATGCATGACTAAAGACACGCGCACATTGATGGAGGGACACACAAATCACATTATTTCAAACAATGGCCCTTTAAAACCCCCAACAGATACCACAGAATCTAATTTGTTTTCGTTAGCATGCTGAACTGACCTGATAAACCTATCCATCCACTCCCCACTAGTTATAGAGAATTTTTGCATAAAACTGATCAACAAGCTTCTCTTGTTTCCATCTAAATGTCACAAACATGAGAATGAATTCGATTTGCTGTCACATTTAAGCCAACACTTTCAATTTGCTTTTTAAGGACAGTGCCGTTTAAGAATAAATTTTGAGAAACATATAAATACATAAAATTACAGAGCCAAAATACAAAGAAAAAAAAAGCCATATACTGCATTGCACACAGGAATTTGCACTTTGGTATAATACGTTTAGATTTTTGATATATGATGACAGTTTACATCTATCTTTCTTCTCACTCCTACTCAACAGTGCCCCTGGAGTCGCTCCATAACTGCAGGTACAATCACCTGTCTCTGTGGTGGAGGACTAATCCACCCCGTACTCCCCAACATCCTGACAGATACAAACACAATAAAGACGACTAGTGAAAAAACCCACATTGTAGGTAAACAGAGGAGCTAGTGCAAACTCAGCCTCGATGGAAGTCACAGGAAGTATGTATGGAGTGACATAAATAAATGCATCCCTCCAGTGGCTGTCACAGCTGGCATTGCAGGTGCAAATTTAATTAGTCAAGGTGAAGTCTCCCTTGTTGTCTGAGAAGAAGGGGTCCTCGCCATGCATGACTGTAAACACACGCTATATCCTAATCAGGTGTCACCGCGACGTTTGATCAGCCCTCGAAAACTTGTCACAAATCTCCGGCAGAGAGTGGGCCGAGGGGGAGAACAAAGGAAAAGAGCTGTCATGAGAGAACAGGGTGGTGGTAGTGATGGCAGTAGCGGTGGATGAAAAGAGTTTCCCCATTAACAGTCTCTGTCGCCAATATCTCTCCCACTCCTGCAGTTTTCTTTCTTTCTTTCTTTCTCTATGTGACCAACCGTATGCACCTTGCTGCATCCCATGGAAGCTCTACACCAGAAAACCTCAACCACAGCTGTCAAATAATACTTCACAACCGCCAACGAAGCTTCCAAAATAAAAACACTAAGTAATAAACTACTTTTGTTTACCTCGATAAAACGAAACTTGTTTTGTTATTATCAAGCATCATTCTATGTAGTTGGATCTCCCTGCTGTTGTCCCGCCCAGTGCCTCCAGGTTGCATTTAGGCAGTGCAGAAACACACACACCATTAGATGCTGTTTACCTTTCAGTTTGGATGATATTGAATACATTAGCCGATTGAACCTCATAAGAAACACAGGCGAGTGACAAGGCCCAATCGTCTTTGCGACTACCATGGTAACTGAGATTACAGGCTAACAAAGAGCAGACAGGAGGAAAAATATTTAAAACCCGAATAGTGATACATAAATTAATTAAAGGACAAAAAAACAAGTGGAGAATTAAAGTTGGAACATCTGTCAGCGACTTAGCTTCCCAACGTAATACCAGTGTTAGAACATTTATACCCTTGAAGTTAATGATCCCCTCTTTAATTGACAGTCAAGGAAAACTGGCTGCGGCAGCATCCTGCCGAGACGCCGATAAGAGGCCCCCTTTCCCCCTCCCAAAAATAAAATAAAAAAAAAACTGTTTAAAGAACCTTGGCACTAATCCCTATTGTCATCCCAGTGCAGCAGAAGGACTTACAAACACAGATAACTCTGCTGAAGCTGTCTATTTCTCAGGAGTTATGGGGACAGCCGAGCCGTTGTGTGCCTTGAATCAGTCACTCAGATTAGCCCAATCCCTCTGTGCTGTCAGTCAGCCGAGACACAAGCCTGTCATCGCATTTACATGAGTCCATCTCATATTTGACAATGCCCCCTATACATGACAAAGGCTGTGAGGAAAGGGGTCCACTCGCTCGCAGATAGCGGGTGTACAGTATAGCAGACAGGCTGTTGTTGGATTAAGCTCATAGTGTGCACAGTGCTCATGTTCATCTTCAGTGACACTCCGACAACAAGTTTAAAGAGTCTTAAACCGTTGCTGTTATTCCATAGTGGAAAAAATGTGGGAGATGTATGTCAGATGAAGTATACACTTACACCTCCAATGACAAACACAGGTAGTCACATTCTACACACACAAGCACACACAGTTGGGTAAACTTCAAAAAACTAAAGAACAAAGTAACTGTTACATTAAAACCACAAGCTTACCTAGTGTATGTATTCCCCAAACTTGGCTTCAAGCATGACTTTAATCCACCTACTTCACTTAACATGATGAAGCTCAAAGAATAAAAGGGAAAACAACATAAAACTAAGACTGTTCTGCAGAAAACATCTGTATCAGTCTCCATCTTCAATAAAGACAGATTAAAAAACCAACCCTAAAAAGTATCTCTAAAAAGCAAAAATAGATAAGACACAAACTTTGGAGTTTCAAATTAATAAGGGATTAGTTCCTGCAGAGTATGAGTTTGTATTTTTAAATTAATGTGTCGTACTCTGAGGCACCTGAGAGCTCACAGTGAGCTGACTGCTTTTCATGCTTCTGTGGCTCACTCCACTTCAAACAGTCCTGCAACAAATGACAGTGGATGCCCTCTACATAACAGGGCCAGGGCAAGCATGACATAGTGGCTGACAACTGAACCCTCAAACTCCCTAACCCCTACCCCTGCCATGGCACACGCACACACACACCAATAGCCCCAAAAACATCCCTGACATGACCATTCGGCGGCCCTTCCTAACCCCTCCCTGTGTTTTTTCTCTCTCCATCTCACTGGAGACAACCCTCAATTCAGGACCGTTTTAGCCAGGCAAGTGGATGTGACCCGCTGCCCCCTAGTCAGGCTCATCTGAATAAACAGAGCTGAAGAAACAGGCAGAGGAGGGAAAATCTGCCTACATTATGATAGGAAGAGAGAAGATGGGATTCAGCCAAGGGGCTCCTTTCTTTATGCACGTTTGATCAAGTGCTTGACAGAGCCGGTGGATGGAATTACGGACTGTTGAACAAAAAGTTGTGGTGTGTCTGTGGGCATGAGTATATGTGTGTGTGTGTTCAGTTCAGTCTGGACAGCTAGGTTTCCATGGTCTGACAGTGTTAGACTGCCGCATCCCACCACCACCACATACAAAGCGCAACCTGCCGACCAGCCTTCACAGTCCATCATTCAGGACGGTCGAGGAAAGTGCCGGTAGAAGAAGTCAGACGTGGAAAAGAGAGGGAGTGAGGAGAGAGTAGAAGAGGATGAGGAAGAAGAGGAAAGAGGGAGGGCTGGTCAGGGGTTAAGTGTAGAGAAGACAGCGATGAAAGGCAACTGTCATGCACCAGTGCTCGCTCAGGAGCACCTGTCTCGAGAAGAACATGCAAAGTGTGCCGGTCACGTCCTGACAATACCCCCACTTTTCTCACACACACATAGATCAACACACATATACAAGCTCTCAGGGAAGGGCTGATGCTCCACCATTGGAAAGGCATCGCCTCTCTGACAGCATGCCAGTCAAGCTGTCATTGGCCCTTTCGCATATGCAAGGAAAAGTTAGGATGATGAAGAAAAAACACACAGGGTCTCAGTGGAAGAATCACTGAGACATGAACAGACTACCTGAAGTAAACAGCCACTTTTCAAAGACTTGATGCAGAGTAAATGCTGGAACAAGCAATACAAAACACTCTATGAAAGTAAATCCTGGAAAACCACAAACACCTACTTCAAACTGGAAGTTGGTGTGGTAACTAAAGCCCTATAGTGGAAGCAGACACTCCAAGGTACCTGTATTTTTGCATTTTAAACAATGACAATGCCTACTCTTTTGCTAAACTTAGAATGAAAAGGTGGTAAAAATACTTGTTACTTGTTAAACATGCTCAGCAACATAGGCCAAATGTACCTCGCTAGGCTAACAGCAATGCTAAACCCCGGCTCTGGCTAAAATAGGAATTTACTACTGTATGTTAGGCCTCTACAAAGCAATAACTTAAATGCAAGGTATTTTAACACACTCTCATTGCTCATGTTTATGGAAAAGAAATTATGATGTACAAATTAACAGTTACTATTTACAGTGCCTTGTGAACCTGGTCTCCTGCGGCTTTTGTGAATGAAAGGTTTTGGACTTTGCATTGAAACCAGATGTCGGGCAATACCCTAGCAGTAGGTGCTTTTGTTTTATTGGGAAGGTGAGTCATTACAAAGGAAAATAAATTCACAAATAAACAGCATTAACAAGGCCCTGTCCTATGCAGGTGGCTTTGCACAGTGAAATCATGTTTATTGGCATTAGCTATAATGAGCAACAACAACAAGGGCAGTAATTATGTGTTCTTGGTGGCACCGTTTGTTAAGAATATTTTTTATTTGGATGCTGAAACCAAAGAAGTATTGTGCAATTTTAACTCTCTAAATGTTAATCTTTCCCATATCTGTTTAAGAGTCCTATTATTATTGAAGATTTTTATCATCTTTGTGCTATGTTTTTTTAGCATTCACACCATCCTCCAGCCTCGGCAGTCGGCACAAACACACACACACACACATACTGTAGAAGAATATCTGCATACACACCTCCAACCAGGCTTTCAAAGAAACATAGAAATCTATGCCTCACACACACATTCACACAAACACACCACCAGAATGCCAAACAAACAGACATGGAAAACAACGACTTGCCCGGATCACAGCCTAGAGTGGCTAATGAATCCCCTGGAGGCTGTAGCCTCTGTGTATGAGGTGAGGGGGTCATTCCCATGTTTATTCAGTATCAGTCCAATGAGCCACCACCGTCTATTGATTGAACTGATTATTCTGTGTCTCTCTTGTGACTGGAAACATGCATGACAGGTGAACCCTACTTGGGCAGGTCATACTCAGTGTAATCTTATTGAATCTGATGGCTGATCTGGTCAGCCAGTTTGCATGATCCACATCATGGCCTTGTTTGCGAATACACTGACATCTGTGACTAACACCTCAGCAGTAATATGAGGTGCTTTGTAGGGGCTGTCAAACACATAAGCTGTCAAGGGCTGTTTGGACAATCCTAGTGACTGCTTGCATAGGAAGAAAAGCATCCAGGTAGTGAATGTTGAACACAGCAAAGTCTTCAATGCCATTTTTTTATTTGTTTGTGATTTAAAGCTGCTTCTGATTTACGAAGCCTCATCTCTGTGGAAATATTATTGACAGAACTCACATCTCGCTTAATGTCATAATTGTAGACATACAACCAGCCAGAGATGAGTAGACGGCAGCTAGTGGTTGGAGGAAACCCCTGCGCATAACCTCCTCAGTTACACTATGAGTCATTATGGAGTTCAATCCCACAATCACGCCTAGCATAAGGCTATCTCTGTTATTCAATTCAAGCATTTAGTAAGATCAAAGGTCCTCTATCCCATATGGAAGTGCAGTCATATTAGACACGTATCCCGAGACAGCGCAAGTAGGGCCGTAAAAGTTGATATCCTTCCAGATGCAAACCAAATGTAGACACCATGCACCTTAACAATTTTATGCATTCAGCACAGACTGCTATAAAAAGGTGATGAGGGTGAGTGAAGTAATGATGTGCAAGGTTTCTCACACCGATCATAAGAGATAAGATCAACAGAGAACCATTTCATCACCAGCAAATAGTAACACTGCATCATTCTGACTTCAGAAACTGCTTGCTAATGTTTAAATGTCACCACTTGTAGCATATATAATAGATGAATTTACTAATTACACCCAATCTGATCTCAATAAACACAATGCATCACATATACCTTTAGTTGCACTCTAACACAAGATACTGTTTTAACATGTTTGCTGAATCTGTTTAAAAAGAGGCTTGACTAACCAAGCCGATCTGTAAACACTTCAGTCCAAATATATGAGCCAAAGGTCAAATAGGAAATACACGGTAAAGACATGTAGGGGAAAGGCTCAGCAGCAGACTAATCAGCCCCCTCCAACTCTCACATAACAAATCAATGAAAGACCTGGGCCCTTGGGCCTGCACTATATTACACACCGAAACTTCATATTCATTCATTGATTTTACTTTTCAGAATAGTATATCACTGAACTCCAATGGGAGCAAAAAATAGAGGGTGGGGCTGAGGTCAACCCTCATGTGGACAGATGTTTGCACAATATTGATGGTGCATGGAGAAAGAAATTACTAAATATCAGGATCAATAGCTAGTTTCCCTAGCCACGACAGGTTGTTCCAGATGGAAATATATAAATACTTCTTTATGGTTACTGGAGTGGCCTTAACGAACAAGGCTAAATGCCCCCCTTAAGGTAAACTCTTTGATTAGCCAAGGCCAGAGGTGACAACAGGGGTCTGTTGATGCTCGGATGCCACGCTTCCAATGGTCTAAGGACAAGAATGCACATGGGGACCAGAAACGAGGTCAAGGATATAACAGGTCACAAGCCCTGGGCAAAATGCTCTGTGATACCTGACCCTATTCATTTCTAATGATGATGGGCCTTGACTACACTGTTCTTGATTGCTTTGAAAAAATGCATACAATGATAAACCTAAAAACTATTTTCTACAGTTTCTACATATAGTCACTGTATAGTTATTGCTTGTCTTTCTATTGGCTTAGTCTGAGTCACATTAGCCAAGCATGGCCCGGCATTAATCAAAAACTAAACTGGTACCGTAGATCCACTACAGTCAGAACTATAGAAACACGACTAAGTTTGTAATTTCATTCACATGAAAACAATGTATGAAATGTGTAATCAAATCAGGCCAATGGCCTGGTGTAAATCTTGCATCCTGCTGCTGCTGGGGTCACAAAAGCTGCCCGTTCTTATTTACAGCACAACACAATTAATGAGAATACCAAAAGTCATAGCTTCCCTTGCTCCGTAGTGACCACGGGGCCATAAAGAGGGAAGAACCACATCATTGCCCATTCCTTAATTAAATGAAAGCTGTTAGGTTCATTTACCTCCTTTTTTACACATTGAACTGGCCAGCACAGCACTGAAGACCTCCCAGACACCATCCCTGCTTGGCCCTAAATCACAGCAAGATAAACAGCCCTGTGGGTCCCTGCTGGACACACAGCTGCCGCCCAGCGGCAAAGCCAGAGCAGGACATGTGGCAGATCAACGCCTAGCCAGCAATAAGTAATTCTGTACAGGATTAGCAGCATGATAGCCTGATCAATACTGTGTGCTCAGGCCATTAGGAATGCAGTGAGGAAATGACCCCCTCTGGTAATAAAGCAGGGCATCTGGGTTCTCCTTCATTTGCCAGCTCCATTAGTGTAATGGTATCATTATCTGCCATAGCCGTATTTTTCGGAGCCCTGGCTTTTCCGCGGCTCAACCGGCGGGGGTCTGATGAAGCTGTGAGAGCCCCCATGCCGAGTGTTCCCCATCCTACCATTCAGCACAGTTCCTAGGAGTAAATCTAGCTCGGTTGGAGCTTATGTGCTACCCTGCCTTAGGTATCCATACCCGTGTTTTATGTCAGCACCCAGCACTATTTCTCCATTACTGGCTCATTAATAGAGCAAGCAGCATGTAGCTTGGGTTAAGAGGGAGAAAAAGATGGCCAGAGGAGCACAAAGCTGCTGAATGTGCTGAATCTGACACCCCCCTCTTGCTAAAACACCAGGCCTGACATGACAGGACGTCGGCATTAGTCGCCATAAATCGTTTCCTTTACACTAATTCACCAGCTAACATTTTGTGGGGGTGAATTGATTACCCATGTCTGAATGTGTGGCCACATAATCAGCTTTTACCTCGCTGGTTGTTAATTTAACAGAATTGCCAAGGGAAACACAAACTATTTTAATGAGTGTTCAGAAATTAAATACCCTAAACAGCTTGCAGTAGGTGCCACAACCCGAGCAAACCAATGAAGCTGATCTAAGCAATGGGCTGGGCTGAGTCCAGGACCTCACAACATCTGGTGACCCCGTGTGATCATTACTTAGTGTGCCACTCACACAAACACATACACACTTCCTGTTTCGACATAGCACTCTATACTTGTCATCACTGTCCAAATGGCAAGCTTGCATCAAAGACAGCATTAGAAGATCGGGTTAAGGGACAGGGTCAGTGTTGTTTTCACACTTGCAAAGGCATGAGTGGAAATTCATCCTGTGATGACAACACTGTTAAACCATAATGAAATGTTTTGATTTCATTAGGGTGCAAAGGGAGTTGAATGTAGCAATGTGGAAGCAACTTATGAAAATGGAGGTACTTGGGAACCTAGGGCAAAAACATACAAATAGCAAGTAATTTGTCTACTTGAACAGCAAAGAACATTGTGTCAAACAATGTCTGATGGATCCATCCTGTAGTCTGACAAATGTATAAACTATAATTATATAAAATTCTTGAACTGAATAGAAGGTGAATTATTGTGGGTGGCTATTCTTCCTGAGTAGTTAGGCCAATGCGATATTCTGTTTCACCCCCCAAAATACTCTACCTGACAGTGTGCTTTATGGACCTGGTGTGGAGAGACTGTGTATTCATTTGGCACTAATCTGTTGGTGCTTGCATTTCCTAACTCAGAATGACAGTGGACCCATTGTAGCACATCTCTCACTTTGTGCAGCATTGCAGACAAACTCACTGCCTGGATAATGCAACCATCATATCCAAATCATAATAACTGTATCATTATACAACTACTAATATTATAAAAACTAGCCAAAATGCTCCTTCCTTGGCTGTTTTACAGTTATATAGTTACTTTGCAATAACAGATCCTCTCTCTCATCCTTTTATTTATCTATAGCGAAAAGGAGCTAAGCCATTAGGTCTGTGCAGTGCTGCCTGACTGCCTGAGGGCCAGCTGGAATGAGTTCTCTCTCTGAGCCGCTCATCTGGCCGCCATGGCTGCTTTCATAAACAGGAGGAACCACGTCCTACATAGTTTCACTGCTGTCTAACATGATCCAAACACATGTGCCACAGCAGACAGCATCCAAGTCAGGAGATAAGAAAAGAAACAGACAGAAAGGCACGCAGACAGACACCATGACTCTAGGCACAGCCCAGGATGCCTTTGGCCACAGTACCGTCCTTTCCTTTCCTCCTGTTAGTATATCAACAAACCACAAAAATTGCATTTATGCAACATGTGAAAGCCTTATTAAGCCCATGTCAGCACGAAACACAGCTTAACACGCCCGTGTCTATTCACGTAATATGAAAACAATTCTGCAGACATCAGTTTTATATCTTCTAACAGCTTGTACAGATGGCATATTTAAAGGATATTTTTCAGTGATTACAGCATTAGCCATCAAGTTCTCATTTGTCCTGCAGCCTAAAGCTCCAGTTATTAAAGCTCCAGTTATTGTCCACTGCATTCATTGTAAGGCCTGCAGCAGCTGCACACCGCTGGCCTGGCAACCTGCCAAATGTGTGATACACTGCACACTAAGTTTACTATTTGTTTTTACTGTTGCACTGAGCTCTTCCTATGCTGCGATACAATTAACAGTTGAATCATTGTTCAGTCTTTACACCAGAGTATCATACTGATTTAATTAACTTTTATTTGGCCTCTCATTTTTATTAGCTGATAATAACTAACCTATAGAATTACTAAGACTATTCTGTCACTAATATCCCATGTACTGTATTTCATATGGCATTTCCACTTAATATGGGGTGTGGCTAAGACGTTATACTGCAAATAACAGCTTTTTATCAGCAGTGTATTTACGTGATAAAATAGCGTTTTAATGTAACTGTAATTCATCACTGTGGTAGACTGGGGGGAAAATGGAAAACACAATAAAGGAAACAGGCAAGGTGAGGTATGCGCTGACATTCGCGGCTTTCTAGCCTTCAAAATGCAGCCAGCAGCATCACATAAGGAGCATTAGATATTCAACGAGCGACAGGTCTTAGAAATATGCCAGACCTAACGGAGAAAAACGCTATCAATACCTTTCTTCTCTTCTCCCCCTCACTGTCAGCCGATCTTTTCATGTTCCTGGAGTTGTGTTTACACTTCCTCGCTTTCATTAGGGGCGACGTTGGTTATTGTAGTACAACAATAAATGGTGTATCGACTTGTTCTCATAGAGGAAACGACATTTGTAAGAGCAGTCTTTCATTTTATTTCAGTATGCGACCAATTGTTAATGAATTTGGAGTAAAATAATTTTTTATCGAGATATTCTTGGAGGAGACGCTAAAGGCGTACAAAAAGAGAACTACAAATCCCAGAGTGAGTGTGTGCTCCCGACGGAAGCAGTTTCGGCGCGGTGTAGATGTTGCACTGCGCAGGTTCAGCGCAGGTACAGACATACAAATTGCAGTTATGCCGGTCACTATATTTTTAAATCAGTGATATGAGTTTTACAGGTCCATTAAAATGGCTGTGACAGTAAAACATGAAGAGATGTAGTAAAATAAAAAGCAGCTTAAAACGATTACACATTTTTGTTGTTGTTGTTAATAATAAACATCATTGCAGTGCAGAAATAAACTGATGTTTTAAAGTTCAGGGAATTTTTTTATTATTTTTTATCAGACTTTCAATATTTTTCTTCCTTATGGATATTCCATGTGCTTCCCCCTTTTTCTAAAACAAAAGCATCGCCACTTTCATCTTTGACAATGTGTAAAAATAGCGATTACTCTTTGAAGGATTTCCAGTTCCATTCCCGCCAGCCTTCTGTCAACTCTTGCATGCATCTCAAATCCAGGTGTTTTTCTGCCAGTGTGGGCTTCAACCACGTCAGCCTTCTTCAGCTCACTGCCTATCATGAAAGTGCACCGTAAATGCGCAGCGTCTACGGGTCTGCCTTTGTGTAACACCCACAGTCATAGTACCCTCCAAGGGTTCGTCCAGATTGCTCATAACATGTTTTGAATAGTGGTGAAATGTGTTCTGTCCATTGTTACTATCAAAGCACATGTGAAATACATGAGAGAGCTTCACGCATGGAGCAGCAGTGGTGGGAGGATGGTGCATGGGAGGATTGCAGGGGTCTGAAACACCTGCTATATATTACCATTACAGACTTTGATCAGTGTCTTCATTAGTTTCCTTTGTAATCTCTTTTCTTTTATGGTAGAGCTGACCCAAGTGAGCCGGGAACAGTGATTTAACACACATGTTTCTTTCACCTGTCTTGTAAAATGCTCAAAAGCTCTCCCTCTTTCAAAGATATGGGTGTCTCTGGCATCCCGTACCAATAAACGTAGGGGGTTCTTTTGATTCCTATTTATAACCTACATTTCCTCTCCTCTGTTCTGGTCTTCCAAGCGAAGATAATGTATGAAAAATATCCTTGCAGTCGTTTTGTGAAAACTAGATCCATGTGCATGCATGTATTTTTCACAGGAACATATGACAGATGGGCCTAGCGTCTTTTTAAGGCTACTATCATTAAATAAATCTTATGACGTTGTAAATCATTTATTTTTTTCATCTATGTCAAAATGTGCCTCCATTCAACCCCCTTCACCCTGATCCATCATTAAACTATGTTCCTTTATTGCACCAACCATCATTCAAATGTTCTCACTGTCAGTCACCTTTATACTGTAGTTACCATTTTAAGGAAGAGAGGTTTGCTAATGTCTTTGGCTTGTTTGTCAGATATGAGGATCTTTGAGTGAGGACAATGCATAAGGCATTTAATGACAGGCAGACAACTCACCTTGTTCAACAATTGCGGCAGAATCATCACTGGTGGGTCAATGGTGTTAAAGTCTGCTCAACCCCCATGGCTAAAGAATCATGCGTGCACAGAGGGCACTATTAAATAATTCACAAAGTATATAAACCATTCAAATCAAGTCCAGTTCTCAAGAATGGAGCTTTGTGGAATCAGTTCACAGCTAGGGTTTCATAATTTAAACGCAAATGCATGAATGTGTGAAAGTGTGAAGACAGAAATGTAAAATAACAAGATAGTCTGCATGTCCATGTTCAGTAGAGCTTCAACCAGAAGGCAGCTACCTTAGCTTGTCATACAGACCAGACACAGAAAAAAAACATCTAGCCTGTCTTTGTCTGAAAGTAACAAAATGTGTAGCAGACTGTAGTATTAGATCACAGCAAGAAAAACAGCATGTGTTCCAAAAGTTGTTTTCAAATTATTGTCATAATAGAAATGACTTTTAGACCCTACTGAGTGGTGGTTTATTTTTATTGAGATATCAATATTTTTTCAAATGTATACTACAGCATTCTACCCTAAACACTATGCTATGTAAAGACACACGCCAAGTTATCACTCTAATGACGGGGAACATGTCGAATGGAGGAAAGTTTTCTGGATCTTTTTTTGCTTGATGGTCAGATTTAAAGGCCTGTGAACAATCATGGTGTACAGGCTCTTTACACGGAGACAAGCCAATTACCTTCCTCAACAATGCCTGTCATTTGTCCTACAGTGAATCAGATTCTAAAGCAGGCACCTCTCCTCTCATGTTTGACCTGTGGGGTTCAGCACAAGGCAAGGTCATCCCTGTACACACTCTGATGTGGTATCATATGTGATGGTGGGAGAAAAAAATTGCTTTGAACTTCTTCTATCATCATATAATTCTCTCTACTGATCTAGCCAATATGTTTGCGCTCATGATGGGGGTATGTTTTCTGTTATTGTGCATTGCATCAGCTCCGGATGACCCTTTGACAAGGCTTCTTTTTGTGATATAATGATCGTCTAAAAAAGCTGAGGACGAATAAAAGATGAGGAGAGCACGGTGCCAGAATGTACTAAGGCACAGTAAAGGAAGACAGAGACCATTGTGTTGTGTCTGTATTAAAACCAGAGCCCACAGCCCAGCAATCATTTCTCTCCCATTCTACAAACTATTGTATTGCCTGAAAAATCAAAAATACAACAGAAAAACCTCTTTGTGAATTATGATATCTTTCCAATGCATAAGTTTCGATTGGGCCACCTAGATTTTATTATTGCATTATCAAGTTAAGCTGTGGTTTCTGTGTGAAAGAGAGGAACAACTAGGAAAACTGAAAACAGTACATTCGAGCTTTGGTGTGCACCACACGGGACCTCTGGTGAAGGTACTGTTAAGAACTGTAAACAGCATTTTTAACTTACCACAACTCCGGCCAGAGACTGTCCTTAGCATATTGTGCCGCCGCCATGAAGACAACCTCTTGTTTGACTTTTATTTATATCGAATGAGCATATGGAGCAAGTATGTGCCTTCTCCGCTTGGTAAGCTTCAATGCTTAGCCTTAGGAAACTGTTATTTGTCAGTGCTATAAAGCAGATTGCTGCCCAGTGGTTTCAATTAACATCAAAGAGCTCTTCACAGGCCATAATAGTTATATCAAACCTGAAATGTATTATTTAGGTTATGTGCCCAAGTCCTCCAAACGATTATGTCCTCGTTCAGAAGAGGGTTTTCTTTTCTTGCTGACTTTTTCCATTCTAAATACCCCACTGCCTTCGCCTTGGTTCTTTGAAGCACCCCCACATCACTCCCGTACAGTTTCTTTGTAGCACCAGGATACCTGTGTGGCTCACACTCGGTGGCCTATTAGTTTCAGGGCATAAAAGAGGCACTACAATAGTGATAGGAAAGATTAAAAGCTCTTTGTAACTATTTGGATGTATTCTAGAAGATTTTTCAAAGTCCATGTGTAGTTGTTCATTCCCATCTGGAGCCACATACAGAC
>OMLM01013734.1:14455-26247 GCA_900302695.1 Helostoma temminkii | reverse complement strand
CCATCCCCAACCCCTCTCCACCCTTGAACCCATCTACCCCTCTCCTCCCTGAAGAACCCACGCACCCCACTTTGCCTGTCACGCACACTCGACACACACGCACAGGTCTGCTCTCGCTGCCTTGTCCTGAGCAACGGTGGGTTTGGGAGGGAGGGGAGACGGACATCCAACAAAATCCAACACATCCATCTACGCTTCAGCAAGACAGGGCCATGTGGCTATGGGGGCTGACTCACTCTGTTTCTGTCGTGTCCATCATTAGTGTTGCTGTCAGTATTCACCTACCTACTTGCCATGGCACCATCGTCACCCTCATTATTTATCTGGCTACAACCTAAAGCCACTTTAAAGTCACTACTTTGCTTGCGATAAGTAAAACGCTTTGTTAAAGCTTTAACTAGACTCCAAATCATTTCCATCCTCTGATTCATTTATTTCTCAACATAATGGTGCTCATTCATTTTTGTTTCTTTCATTTTCTCTCTGAGTTCGTTACATCAGACTTTTCGTAGTTAATTTATCTCTTTCTCCCTCAGTGTGCGTATGTGTATTGTCTTGTCCCTCCTGAGAAACACTAACAAAAACAACAAAAAACAGAAATGGAAAACAAAGATACTGTTCATTTAAACCTGATAGTAAAAGGAATGGTCACAGAACAACTGCTAAAAGAGGGAGGAAATGCATATATATATACATGGATATGTATATATAAGTTGAATGTTTGGGATACAACAACACAGATTTCTTCATGAACTCTTCATCGCTGTTCTCTCTCCAGCTCAGGCTGCTCAGTCATTGAATGCTGCCCCATATGTCCACATGACCTCTTATCTGTAATACTGTCCACTCTGCTGTGAGATGATACAGTGTGTGGGATCTCACATTGATTTTAATGTGCACATGTATGCATACAGTCACCCCATACAGCACTAACTTAATTTACAGCCTCCTGCCATGACGATGAAATAACGTATGGAGAATATCTATGGACATCTCCCAGGGGTAGCCCATGGTTAACATTCTCGTCCAGTCTCTTCATCTCAGTTTCACGTTCCATCATCTTCAGTCTTGCTGTTCTCGTCAGTGCGTGCGCGCCAGCTTTTTAAATCTTTTTTATTTTTGGAGGGGAAAAAAAAGAAGCTGAATCCTTGTGAAGCATTAACCCTTTAAAACCATCAAACACACGATGCACAGGCGAAGGCCCTTTAAGACCAACGTTCACTCACTTCAAACTCGCTCTTGCTCACGTGCCATTGGGTCATCTCCATCACGAACCAGTGCCCTCTGCATGAGTATTGTGGACAGAAAGATTGTTTATTTAATCTATTGGATGTTTGAGCCATTGTTTTTTTTTTACAGAAAAGGAAATAATGATGTTGATGTTGAAAAGCAACCAAACACCTTAGCAATTAGGTCTACAGTCAGTGTTCACTTTTAGCTTTAAGCCCAAAGTCCACTCACCTCTATCAGGTACAATCCTTATGTGTCATGTCTGTGCGTCACATGATGTGCATTCTCCATCATCATGTTGTACACTTAGTTGATAAGAGAACAGATCAGTTCTTTTCAGTATTTTGGGAAATTGCGTATTTGCTTTCTTGCTGAGAATTAGATTATTAGATATATAAATATACTAAATATGAGGATACATGCAGCAGCAGGTTAGCTTAGCTTAGCATAAAGACTGGAAACAGGGTGTTAACAGCCAGCATGGGCAGCCAAAAGTAAAAAGTAACCCTACCTGTCTGCTCTAAAGCTCACTACTTATCTTGTTTGATCAGTTCATAAATAATCAGTTCATAAACAGTGTATTGCACATCTTAAATTCACTTTCCTTAATAAAAGTTCTTGAACATAGTAAATGTTTTGTCTTGGTGATCAGGAGACGTTATACACAGACAAAACAACAGTAAAGAGTTGTTTTTTTTGTTTTTTGTTTGTGATGCTGCACCATCAGACCCGTAGCAAACATAGTTGCTACTGCTGCTACCATAACTAGGATGCACAACTTCTTATAATGGACAAATGTTGATATTTTTATACGCTGCTGAAAAGTGTTGAATAAATGTGATGTTATATTAAGTAATGCAACATGGAAGTGAAATAGGCATTCAGTTGCATTTTATATGGTATTAAAATGATCTTTAATAGTCTAACATTTTACTTTGAACCCTTCAGAATTTGTGCAAACCAAAGTGTAAAAGCAACGTGTTTTTTGGAGGCTTATGTGGCAGACGATTTCTTGGCTCAATAAGATAGTGGTGTTTTGTCATAATAGTCCAGCACACAGCCCTGTGTTTTTACACTTTGGTGGATTCAACAAATGGAAAATAACTTACATCAATAAGTGAGCTTCAGAAGCGCTGCCAGACACAGCTCGCCTAGCTGCTTCCAGTTTTTATGTTAAGCTAAGCTAACCTGTCGAGTCAAGTCAGATTTCATTTTTTATAGCCCAGTATCACAAAGGGATTTACAGTTGGTGCAGAATACATGACCTTAGACCTTCAGCTGAAAGTAGGAGAGGCCTTTAATGGGAAAACAAATGTAAGAAACCTCAGGAAGAGCATCAGAGGAGGAATCCCTCATCCAGGCCTGACAGATGTGCAATAGGTGTCATAAATACATGTCATATTGTGAGTACACTTTAAAAGCCACTGTAGTTTGTTTGGATGCATGCACTTTGAAAATAAAAAGCCCAGTTTGTCCGTAATTACATTCAAGACTCTCCCTTAAAATAGATCCACCCTGACTTCCCTGAATACGACTTTTATTATTATCCAAATTGGGCCCATGGTGGTCAGGGGGTAAACATGAATCCTCTTACAGAATAAAGCAACACGGTAGATTTATGGACAATCAGGATGTAGAGAGAATGTGGAGTAATTTCCACATCTAAATGTTGGCAAGAAAGCTACAAGTCTCAAAAGTATTGTTATTGCTTAAGGAGGTATTATGTTGAATGTAAAAGGACGCAACATGCTGCATGAGCGCCAAACATAATCACAAAAAGTCTAGGAAGCCACCCACATGACGACTGAACTCCACCTCTACATTCCGTGTCACATACATTCCAAACAACTCCATCACATTCCAGACTCGGTGTGAGAGTGCCCTCCTGTATCCCATGTTGCACTAGGTGTCGATGAACCGCTGACTTCATGTTGCCTCAGAACGTGACTGCAATGCAATGCAAACCTGGAACCCCCTACCGCCTCCCCTCCCCCCGCCCCTCTCCTTTCCCTCAGTTATACCCTTTTCGACTTTGCCTGCATTATCAACCCGTCCCAACACCAGAGAAAGTCAAGAGCAGACAATATGCAACAGACTGCCATGTCAACACCTGTACCCAGCCGTAGGATTAGTAAAACAGTCTAGCAGGGATGATGACACATGCAAACACAGCGAGAGAACATGTCTGTCCTGCTAGTTCTGTTTCAGGAGCGCGCAGGGCTCTCTGGGAACACCCTTACCTGTACAGAACTCTGTCTTCTTGAATGCTCATCATCATCTTCACCACCCCGGCCTGACCTGTGAGAGTGGGCGGGTGGTGGCATTGTATTGGTCTGTCTGTTTTAAAGCATGCATTTGGTATCATTAATGTCACTCTTTATGTGTTGGTAAATCATTTAGGCTACTGTCACTACTGTGTGCTACGATCTCTCCACATCTGCTCTTTTTCCTCTTGCTCTCTCTCACACACACAGACTGACACACACTCATATCCTGTTAGAGTCTGACCTGTTCTATCTCAGCACCTTTTAGCACAGCTCTGACAATGCTTTCTACAGTGTACAAACACACACACACACACACACACACACGCTAACATACACATAACATAAACAACAGGCGGATAGTCTACAGTGGTGTAAATTTGACTGTCCAGTTCCAGGCATCTCTGTCCATCCGTCCAGCCATGTTACATCATGATGTTGTGAGACAGTGTCACAGAAAGCAAAACACAATGTGAAAAGGAATATATTTATCAAAATTATAAATTGTACAACCGCACCACTACTGTACAGATCGCCCAAATGTGCACATGTGCATCTTTGATTTACAGGTACTATGTTCCTGTTACACTTTTATTTTTGAAATTTTGATGTTTCTTTCTTTTAATTCTATTGCTTTTGTAAAGAGAGGAACAACAAAATGGAAGCGCTTGTATATGATTATTATTATTATTGATTTTCTCCACCGGTGCTCCCACTGATGGAAAAAGACAGTTGCACATTCTCCTGAGCATATTCTGAGGGCTGGGTTTTCTGTCCATGGAACAGCCCCTGAAGTGTGCAGAGGTGTGGAGATGCTTATAGTCTCTTAAGACCAGAGACACCACTGTAAATACAGAACAGGAGATACACATGTACCTCATTATGATCTAAAGGACTGGACAAACTGGGGACCGAGAGAAGATGGAGAACTAGCGGGTGACGCAGAGCTAGAGACTGCAGAAGTGCAACGCAACAACGCGTTGTTTAGGCTGCTCTTTTAGATCTGCCGCAAGTATTTACTGCCATGTTGTGATGGGAAGAAATTAAGGTTTCGCATTATTCATTATACATACTGTTGTAAATATTGTGTGTGGAATGGTCCCCCTTCTTGCACAATGCAGTGCTGTTCTGCAGACAGAAAATGCAGCCTTAACTGTGCTGAAATGAAAAAAGACCAAAACAAAAAAACAAAAAAAAGAAAAAAAAAACATAAAGACTATTGAATATATTAAAGAATTACCTGCCTGTTATTTAAACGAATAAATATCTATATATGAGAAAGAACACACCTGTATACTGTAGACTAAATCTGTATGGAAATCTAAGAGAATTTAATGGGAATTAAGTCCAACACCTTTTGTCCGTATGAAAGAAAAATACATCAAAGTATTCTACAATAATAACTTTGACAAAGTATGTGTGTGGTCCTGTGTTGTTTTTTCACAATGATGAAAGACTCAGCTTCAACTTCTTTGACATTTGATCTGTTGTTTTGAAAAAGATGCATTGTTTATCGTCACAAAAATGCCTCACAGGTAACTAAACTATCCATTTAATCTGATTTCATCAAGCCCACTTTTTATAACCCCAAACACTATTCACACGTTCATGTTGAACGTTCTCTCACGCAGACCTTTTCACAGCACACGTTAGGACTTGTCAAACACAAATGTATTATAGAACATATACAGAATAAAGGTTGCATTTCATTTAGGTGTGCCACTTACAGGTTGGCTTGAAAAGATGGGAGGAAAATGTGAACCTGCGTTCCTCAGCTGCCCAGTAATGTGTTTCTCAAACACACAGCAGATGTTGCCATTTTTGTAATTTGTAAATGTCACTTCTGTTTTGGACTTGAAAGACCCACATTAGTGTTAATGTTAAAAACCATGTTAATGTTGCAGCTGATTGGTCTACAGAAGTTTAAATTATTTAAAGAAGTGATAACTTCTGAGGTCCTCAGATTCTCCAGTGGTTTTGGGCAGTGCACTTTTTTTTCCATTGTCTAGTTTTGTCGAAAACCTAAAGGGTGATTTCACTGATTTTCATCATTCGTTGCTTATATAACTACAAGTACGTAGCTATGAAATATGTTATAAAACTAAATTTCAAGTTTTAAAATTATTTAATTATTGCTTAAACTTAATCTTGCTTCGAGCCGTAATACTTCCACATGATGTTGCCTTGAGGAGGTGTTAATTCAACTGATCATACGGTGGAACAGGTCAACCAAGACCACAACAATGTGACCATGCAGGATGAGCAACCACATATAATTAGATTTTTCAAGCTTGTCTGGAAGAGTTGTTTATTTTTTTTTAGCTTGAAGCAGAAAGATGTTTTATTACTTTCAGAGGAAAGTTCAGGAACATTTACATACTTCTGCTCTCCAAACTATCAGTTCATTAACATTTACACTTCAAAATTGAAACTGGGAATTTGCTATTCAATAAGATATATTTACTCGCTGCAAACTTACATCTGTTATCACTTAGATAAAAACAAGCGAATCCTGTATGCCTTTTCATTCCAAGATGGGTAATTTAATGTTTTTGTTACGACTGTGTTTCCTGACAGGTTGAGACATCTGCAAAGACACGTTTCATGAGGCAGCGCTTGCAAACTCATTTATTTCCATGTTTCTCAGTGGACTTCTCAGGTGCATCAACACTATTGGATTGATCGACTCTGGTTGCTGTATACACTTTAAACATCAGTAATTAATCACTGCACTTGCAAACATCTTCCAGCAGGTGGCAGGGACTGTAGTGATTTTATTAATCTAGTTATCTAATCATCACTCATTTGATTAACTCACCAACACCTGCACTTAATGACACATCAGGATGTCAAATTAACCACATCTTTATTTCTTTATTACTTTTCCTGTTATACATGTGAAAAAGAAATGTCCATTTAATTTCAAATAGTTAGCATCCCCTACCTCAACTAACTTTACTAGGTACTACCTTTACACATATGATCAGATACAGCTAATCTGTAAATGGAGACATTTAAGTCCAGATTCAATTTGATAAGTACATCACGTATTACAACTTTTTACTGAATATTTCATACCAACCAAGAACAATATTTTCAGTAAAAAGATTTCAAGTAGATGCACTGGAGGTGAAGTCTGTGGTCCCTCCTCAGCCATCAACACCTACCTGCTGCAGCAAAAAATATGCACAGCTCATCTGATTCTTGCAGCTTAATGCATCATTACAAAAATTTTTTTCTACTGACTCATCTCTGCAGTTGCTTTGGTGTTGCTCTGTGACACTGTCTTTCAGACATTGTCAACACTTAAAGTGTCATGTGTTTACCAAAATAAGCAGAGGTGATAAAAATAAGGTGAAACATCCACAAGGTGTCATATACAAACCTATAGAAAACCATAACATACATCTATATAAAAAACAACAACAAAAAAAACAACTTTGCAACTGGTACCCTTTATGTCTTGTTGTGCCAGTTACTGTGGTCTCTACATGTTCTGTCAACTGCCAAATGTCGCTCTCGTATTATTTTTTCCCGTTTTTCATATCTAATAAATTAAAATGTATTGAATGCAACACTAACACCTGAATGTTTAAACTGTGCTGTTTCCCTTTAGGATTCATACTTGGAGCAGGTTTTAGCCCATGCACTTCAACACATCTATTTCAGCATGAATGCCAATTCACCCAAACAAATACAGGTATTAAAACAAACAAACAAGCCAAAATAAACTATGCAAAAAGCGGTTGGGCAACTGCAGTAGTGGTCCCATTATTAAAGCCCAGGTTTTATTGTAGTGTTTTTATTACTCGGCTGTAACATTTTATAGAACCCCAAAAATGCTAATGTACCAATACCACAAAGATAAAACACTCCATCTTAAACTATTTTAAATGAAAGTTTAAGCAAGCATCTCTCACAAAGAGCTAGATATGCAGGTTGAAACTGGCTGTAGCAACATGATTAATATACAGAAGTGATTGCTTTTACCATCTAAATTTTTAATAATAAATCAATTTCCATAAAGACAGACCTATTCCTTTCAATCTGAAAACAAAAGACCATAATGTTGTGTGGTGGTTTCTTATTTCAAAAAAACCTGTGCATTTAATGGCTCCACAGCTGGGCCAGTCACGCCAAACAACAAGGAGTCATGTGACTGCAGTACAAAGCAAGACATGACCACATGTCACAACTGTATCTCTTCACTTTCCAGTAGCAGCTCATATGAACTATAAAGTTCTGACTAGTAACCACTAGTACTTTCCTGTCTCACCCTGCGATCCACTAAGGAACAGTGACTGGTGGTCCCTACACCACACAGCAAAACCTACACTTTTTAGCCCAGTGCTTCCACCATGATGGGACATGCTTCCTAACTTTGCAGTCTCACCCCCAATATTCAAAAACCAGCTGCAGCTTCCTGTTCACTTAAAACATATAGTCTCTGACACGTTGCTAAATCACTTTGCTCCCAAATTTCAAATGGCTTATGATAAAAGCTTCTTCCAAATGACTACTTGTACGAGTGTGACCACAGCCCAGCACCTGCAGCCTTTCACACTTCAGTTGAAAGGATGTAGTCCAGTAGATAAACCCAAATCTGAGACCTTTTTACACTAAAAAAAAACAAACAAAAAAAAAAAACAAAACAAAAAAAACCCAGCTAAATTAAAACACAAAATTTGTCATAACTTGTGAATGGAAAGTGATTTAGTTTATTGTGGAGCACCTACAGCAGCATCAGTAACATAACAGGAAACTGTAAAATATGGCTAATATCTCAGTCTTGAGCTGAACTTTTTCCCCTCCCAAAAAATTACTATTACCTGCCCTCCTAACAGGACCACTACAGCAGGGATGTCTCTTTTTAAAGTTGCAGTGGAAACACAGCAGGTGAAGAGGACTAATTCAGGCCTATGAACCCACTCTATTTGGATTTACTTGTATTTTTAATAAATATGTGGCTGTAATGAAAATATGATTTGAAGTAAATGGGCTAAAACATAAGCGAAATGCTTAATCTGTGTGGACACTCTTTTGTATTCTATACACTTCCATGAAATTATTGGCCATTTGTTTTGACAACCTTTACCAGACTTGACCCAAATGTTCAGGAAAAGTTAGACCTTTATCGGCAGAGAGCTTGCTGTTTAGAAAGAGAAAAAGAGATGCATTAATATCAACAGTACACAACAAGACACAGTAGATATTTGTAACTCAAACATAGTGAAAATATGATTTATTTGTCCATTTCTCAAAGGAGATCTCAAACAATAGGTACTCAACATTATGTACACATTTACATTTTGTTACACTTGATGAAAACTGGCAATTACACCACTTAAAGCAGATCGTTCTGGATGTATTCCATGAATTCAAATATATACATATGTACAAGGCATAATTATGAGACTACTGAGCCTGTGGTAGCATTGCTCCCAAAAAAATGGAGCATGTATAGCCAAGTCTGCAAAAACACTGCATGAACTACACTTGCAAGATATACATGTAACAATGTGGTGGAGTATTGGTAAAATATAATCACGTATACCATTTGTTACCGATACTACCTTTAAAAAAATACCAGGCCATGTTGGCAGCAGCTTGTCCAGCCTCTTCACCTTCCACCAGCAGAATCCACTTTAGCATAAAGAAAAATAGGTGGCGCTAAATGAAGGTATTCTTATGTACAGGGGTGCAGGTTCACAAAGAGATTTATTTCCACTAAAATTAAAGTATAAACAGACTTATCTTTCCATATTTTTTTATGTTTCCAATTAAAATGTTGAATCAAAACCCTCTTTGTGGACCTTCACCTTCATCTTAACATCTTAGCATTGAGAATACTTAAATTTAACTTTGAGTTACAGGTTAACAAAAAATCAAATGCTTAAATCAACTTTTCAAAATTCACTAACTTGGAACAAGTGTATAAAATTAAAAAGTAATAAGACCGCTGCTCAATGCCACCAGGCTGTGAAAACAAAAACATTTCTTGTCTGATCCTTACCATGGAGTCAAGCAGGTAAAGGTGTTCAGAAAGCCACTCATCCCGCATGGTGGATCAACCATTACCTAGAAGAAACTGTCAACAAGGTTTAGCAGTAACGTGTACTCAATCCATCACACAAAAAAAAACATGCACATTCAGCAGTTTTTTACGTAATCTTAACTAACTCAAAAGTGTTCATCAAGCCTCAAGCAGTTCAGTACAGTGAGCCATATCAAGTTCAGTCTCAATATCTGAAAACAGAGGTAAGTACTTGACCCTACATTTTGAGTGATGTGCTTGCACTCTGTGCACACTTAGTGCAGAACTCCACTGAGACATGGTTCTTGTCCACATGCAGGCACACGCCACCAGATGTCTCTTTCTCCTCCACTTTCACGCGCTTCCGGGGCAAGGCATAGTCGTGATCATTTGAGTCGTGTCCCTGGAAAAGCGAGGAAGATAATTTCATCCCATTCACACCGCTCAGCCTGGACAAGAGCTGGGCTAACATGCTCTCATTGGCCAGCACAGCCCTCAGGTACCTGGTCTCATCTTCCAGCTCGTCCACTCTCTTGGTCAACTGAGAATTTTCCTGTTTGAGAACGTTGTTTTCTGTAGACAGGATGCCAACTTTCTTCTCCAGGCTATTGACATATTCTTTCTTCTTGAGACGATTCAATCTGGCAGCTATGGCATTTTTGTTGATCATATTGCTTTGTTGGTTTTGTCTATTCTTGATCTTCAAGGCAGATGACATTCTCTCTGGAGATGAGGCTGTTGATGCTTCAATCCCAGAATCTTGATCCTGGGCAGAGTACAAACCAAGATCAGCCAATTCCATGTTGAAGATTGGGGAGGACGTATCTCTCTCAAGTGTCCATTTTAAGTCTTCAATATCAAACAGGTCATCTAGTTCTATTCCAGCGGTGTCAAAATCATCAGCTGGAACCCCCAAAGGTGCACTTGGGAGGTCTTCAACAGTTTCCACTGCATCTACCACTTCAACTTCAAGAGGCTGCACCTCAGTGATGTTGACAGTGCGGCCTCTCCTTCTGGTGATCATTGTAGAGTGACGAAAGGACAAGGGTGCTGTCCAAAAGATATGACTTCTCACCTGTGGGGACAAAATAAAGGATTACTTAGCAAACCTGCAAGAATTAAAAGCTACATTTCCCAAGTTAAATACAATTTTTATGCTAACTTCAGACAAGTCAGCACAGTATACAATACTTCTTACTAGAAGCAGTCATGAACTTGCACCTCCTGCCGTCCTCCATTTTCTAACAGGCGCTGCAACAGCTGTTAGCAAAACGTACCACCGACGTAGCTAACTAAAGCTTGCTCGTTGTCAGTTACGTTGGTAGTAGCCAAATAAGGCCCAGTGGCATAACTTAATATTACTAAATGCTTTGCAGTGAGTATATAGGCCTCGAATTTTTCTCTAATACTATAAGACACATTTATTTATTATATAGACGACAGAACGTTTTGGACTCAATCGAGAAAATCGGCGCAGTGTGATCGTTTAGCGCGTTAGCATTAGCATGCTAGCAAGGCCTTGGTTGTTCTAGCAGCACCCAGCAAACACTCGCCAAATGTGGTGAACTTTACCTTAAAGTAGGTCACTCTGCTGGAGGAGCATTTGAATATCTCAACTACTAACCGACGAATGTCTGCTTAGTTTTTTTTCGTTAACTAGCTAGCTAGCTAGCTTAGTTAAAGCCACGAGGCCTAAACACAACTGATGAATGACGCAGCAACTTCCACCATAACCAACAACTTACCTTACGATTCGAGAATGAATAAAGTAATAAGCAACGACAATCGAGTTCTTTGACGAAACTGTGCCGGTTACCGAATACCTTCTGAACCACTCACAGCTTGAAAATAAGACGCAGCTACGATGGCGCGGTTTGCCGACTGAACTCGCAACCAACGTCCTGTGAAGACACTTCCGGGTTTCTTCTACAAAATAAAAGTCTTCCTGAACTTTGCTCAGGGGACAGTAGTTACAGTTTTACATATTGCAGTTATGCAACCACAGGTGGTAAGTACATTTACTGGAGTATTTCCATCTTATGTTTTTCCCCACAATAAATCAAGTTTTAATCCACTACTTCAACACTTTTAGTAGCTAGTTACATTTTGAAGTTTTGGGTTCTTATTAAAAAAAACTTGAAAACTAAACTAAAAGTGCTGATGTACAAACTAACCCCCCTCTCCCTGTCACTTCATAAGGTGGTTATAAGCCCCACCTTTACTGACTGCTGTTTTTGACAACAAATTTTACCGTTTTACCAACT
>OMLM01013678.1:61806-82831 GCA_900302695.1 Helostoma temminkii | reverse complement strand
TTAACACAAAGTGACTAGTCAGCAAAATGCCTCCATGGTAAATGATTCAATACAGATCCACAGGGCTGAAGCACAGGGCCTACAAAACAAAAACAAAATCAACAACATGTAATTGTCTAGAGTTTGAGTTTATTGTACAGATCTGAAGCTAAATCCTCTCAGAGGTTTGTTCATATGCACAGTGTTAGTTTATCTTGTGTATGTGAATAGAGTGGACTGTATGAGAAAAAACTGTGAACCTTTCGTATCAATCAGGTGCAATGACAAAAATCTCTGAACTCTGGGAATTTAAAACATAAATAAATATTAAAAGCCAAATTAGTGGCTTTCCACATGCTATGACAGAAAAAAAAACACCAGTGGCTACTTTGCATTTCAACACACTTTCTCCGGTAATAACGAGCTGTTTTCACACTACACTGCATTTCTGTATTTCAGCTTTGCCCTCCAGTCAATTTCCCTGACCTGCAAACAAATGGAAATGTCATACAGACTGACATTCCTTCCATATGGTTTCATTTCACCCACTTGCCAGGCAAATGGAAAGCAGATCTTTCAGAGTCTAACCACAGATTGTTCCTCCAAAAAGCAAAGAAAAAACACCAAATTAAATCACAAACATTTATGTGGCTAGGCTGAGGAATGTGATGGCAAAAGTGTTTAAAAACATCATCTGGTGTGTGAGTTCAGAGACTGAATCAACATTTTGGAGGTAGTGTTGTTTTACTGTCTGAAATTACTTAATTCCCCCAACACATTGACAGTCGTCTTTTGTGCATGTGGAGGACTAGAAAGTGTCTTTGTGTTTGACAAAACAAAGTCTAACTCCATTTGGCATCACGCTGGCCTGACTTTAGTTAATATAAATGCCGACCAATCATTTTATTATCACAAATGATTGGCGGGAAAGGCATCTATGAAATTAAAGTGTATTATTCTATGTTCTGCTCCCACTACCCTTACATTAGAAAGCTCTGTGTAGATTTGCATGTGTAGTCCCCCATGTATTGTGCTTTTATTTGTCAGCTTTGTCAGTGTAGTAGGAGTGTTTGATTTCTGTGGTTCCTTGTCACACCAAAAGTCTTTTTTTGTTACGTTGTTGTTATTTTGTTTTTTCTTCTTTTTTTGTTTCTTTCCTTTCCTTCGTTTCACTGTCATTTCCATTTCCACTCCTCTCCTCTCCTTCACCTGTTCCTTTCGGACACCTCTGCGTGATATTTCTCCCATCCCTCGCCAATGCTGCACTGTCTCCTGCCCAACTCTCTACACCCATCCCATCATCCCGCACTCTTCCTTCCTTCTCCCAACCCAAAGACATAGCCCTGCCCTCTTCCCCACCCCCCTCACTGACTCCTAACACTACTGACCATGTAACGCCAGGCACCGGAGGTGTAGCCAGTCCAGCAGGACCCACCCCCTCTGCCCCCCGAGACGTCGTGGCCTCACTGGTTTCCACCCGCTTCATCAAGCTGACCTGGCGACAACCAGCTGAACCGCATGGGGATGAGTTAACCTACTCCGTTTTCTACAGCCAGGAGGGAACTAGCAGGTAGTACACACACTACAGTGTAGTACTACCAGGAGGGTGCTAACACACTCATTAGTACTGGCAGTAGGTTACTAACATACACACATGCCTCTGCAGGTGTCTAAGACCGCTATGAAAATATCAATTAAAGCAGTTAAAGCACTTCACATTGCAGTAAGTGTGTATTAATTAAATAACTAACCTCCTTCCTCAAAGGATCACTTTTTATACTCTGAAGTTTAAACAAAGACATTCAGTTCAAACCCTGTAATTTTTTTTAAGTAGCACTGTGATGAATTCTTCGTAGCTTCTTGTCTTGAGGATTTATTGTATATGACTAAGAAGGAAATTTAAGATTCTGTGAAGATTTTCCACAATTCCTCTGTAGCATTTTGTCTACTTTGATGTCTTCCTGTTATTAGTTATAATAAGTTATTTTAATTTGCATTAGAGCTCTATGAAACATTACTGTACTGTATGGGAAAAGGCATGGAGGAAATACTGTGCACACAAACCAGTGTGGTTGTACACTCATTCCTTTCTCTTGCTCTAGACAGGGTAATGCTAATATGCTCATCATTAGTCAATTTGCTGATAATAAGTTGATAGACTAGAAAATGGGACATTTATCAACACAGATGCCAAACATTTGCTGTTCAAGTGTGAGTTTATCTGTAATTTCTGTTTCCAGTCACTGCAAATTGAAAACATTTGCTGTTTTCATTGTTGGATAGACAAAAGCAATTTCACACTAGAATGTGTGTGTGTGTCTCCACATCAGGGAGCGAATTGTGAATACCAGTCGTCCAGGGGAGATGCAGGTCACCATCCAGAACCTCATGCCAGACACCAAATATCGCTTTAGGGTTGTGGCCCACAACAGCAACGGCCAGGGTGAGAGCTCTGCATCTCTCAAAGTGGCCACCCAAGCTGAAGGTAAAGACACACACACACAGCCACAAACATTCATTTACATGAACTCGGTAAACAGGACACATAAGGTGAACTCCAGCCAGTTTGTTGGAAACGTGCTCACACTGGCACACTGAGGCAAACAGGATGCACTCAAAAGGAGCACACAACTGTGCAAATAAACATTCACACAAACAAATATTCTCTAACATACAGCATATCCTCACTTCAAACAGAGAACCACCCCTCAAACACACACAGTGTGTGCATTAAGGTAGACCACCCAACAGCAGACCAGAGAAATGCATCGTCGTCTTCTTATAAGCCACTTCATGTTTACCCCTCAACATGTACTGTAAGCCCTCTGTGCGTCTTTATCGACCGCTTCAAACTGGGCTTTCCTGAGTGGAATTAGTATTCCACATTTTTTTTCAATAGAAAAAAGAGATGCTCGTTACGATAGTTTGAGCTTCTGTATTTAGGACACGCATTATTGTGGGGACAAAGTGGTTCTTCTTCTTCTTTCTTTTGTCTTTGTGTTTGAGTGTGTAAGCAGTGGCTCTTTCTCTAAATTTCTCAGTTTCACCCATATTTGAAAGTTCTTTCAAGAGGATTTCCCAACACACTGTCAGGCTGGACATTCCTCACCTCCAGTCTCAGCTACAGCTCTATCACTGTCACTATCTAGGTCAGCCGCTGGGTCTCTACCTGTGTCCTTGGTTGGAGGGCAGATGCGCACACACACACACACACACGTATCAGTGCTTGCCGGCAAGAGCCTAGCTACCCATGGGGACAACAGCGATGGCGGTTTATACCTGTGCAGTGTATGTCTGTCATGTATGTGCACTGTTAGCGTAGGAACATGCTATGAATCTGAGCTTAAGCTGTTGACCTGCGTCTGACTCCCAGGCGAGTGCACACCTCTCCTCAGAGACAGGCTCAATGCACACCCTCTAACCCACATATTTGTGTTTGAGCTTCTCTCTTCTGTCAGTAACACCTGCAGGTTTATTCATACAGTACAGACATATATTTGTGTTTATGCCAGCAGTTTAATCCCAGTGTCGTAGTCTCATTTTAAATCCACTGTGCCACCATACAGACTCAACAAGAAGTGTCCGTATTCATACTGTCATGGACAGTATATGACATAATTGACAAGCTGACATAACATCAAATTCTATTAACATATATAGACATACATTTATGTTTACGCTGATTGATTTTGAAGTTTAAAATAACTCATCTTCGCTCAGTACACAGTAAACACAGTACTAGGTTTGCAGTTTGACATGTTACAATATTATACCCTGTTGCTAAACAGTCATAATGGGCATTTCTGCTGTTTCTCTGTTTATCTTACAAAAAGCTCACAAAAGAGCTGTATAACAATTATAGTGCACAGTGGGCTCTGTTTTTCCTGCAGGCATGATGCCGGCGTGAGTTCAAACACGGCTCTTGTGTAGTTTTCCTCAGTGTTTCTCTTTGTTTTTTAGGCACCGCCTGCCTTTGCAATTTTTTTTGGCACCAGGTGAACTCGATTGCGCTGGTGTGGGAGAAGAGCAGGCCCATGCTCAGACATTTTGAGGGACATATGCTCAAGCCACAAAAAAGGGCACTATCTCCCTAAGCTATTATTTATAAATAAATAGCTAGATAGATGAACATTTAAACTTTAAAATTTGAACTTGGCCGTTGGTAGTGGCTGTAAACTTTTGTGTTCAAATGACAATTGGCAGGTTTGCCTACAACTACCAATACATTTTAAGGATAATTTACTAGGCTATGAGACGTTTTCACACTCACTATGAACATACATAGAAAGTGCAAATTACAAGAAGATAGTGGAACACACCCATAACGCCTTCGCCAAAAGAAATTACATCTGCATTTTGACTGAGCCTGGTTTCAGGAAAATAGGGCCCACTAAGTCTGATCCACAGACTCTCTCTGATACTCTGTGTAATCCTGCCCTATCTCTTAACTAAATGCAATAAATACCACACTGAATCTACCAAAGGATAAGCTAGAGGCAAATGTTGGTGGAAAGCAAGACACACATTGATGTTTTTGTTGAGGCACACCTTCAGTTTGTTTATTATGGGAATAACAAGAAAATCAACATGGCTTGCTGCCCAGTCCAGAGGGGACAGATTGAGCTGCAGTAGTCTGAGCTGTTCCTAACACAACTGTGATTTGGCTGCAGTCACAAGACAACAGTGTGCTAATTTGTCACAAGTGTTACAAAATTACATTTTGCCCAGCTGTAAAATGCATCCAATGTGGAGAAGGTTCTGGACAAGAGAAGAAATTGGTTAATCTCTTTTTTTTTCTTTAGTCCAAGTGCCCGGCCCTGCTCCCAACCTGCAGGCAGTGTCAAACACTCCGACCTCTGTCTCTCTGAGCTGGGACAAACCCCTCACTGGCAATGGAGAGATCCTCACCTACAAGTTGTATTACACAGACAAAAGCGTTGGCAACGAACAGGTAGGATATTGTCTTCCTTCAGTGATGCAGAAACTTATGATGTTGCTTTGAATTATGGATAGCACAACAGAAACAGGTGTTGGTCTCAGCTGCTCAGTGATCATCTTAAATAAACAGATAAACTAGGTAACAGCTACATATGCTTTCAGATTTTAAAAGAAGCCATTAAAGGACGATACTGACTCAGCTTCCGAGCACATAATATTTTTAGCATTACCGTGTGATTTGGCCTTGATTTTATTGATTACATTATTATTTAATTCACTCAAAATCAATTTAAATGTTGGACCGAAACATGCAGTGTATGTCATTGTCTCACTGCATTCATCACACTTGTATAATCTAGAGGAGAAGTTCATCTTGTAGCTGACGCTTGATTTTTACAGGGTTCATTACATAAAATATACGACTGCAAATTCTAATGTAATTTGTGATGAGGTAAGCGGTTCTTAATCATTTGCCAAAAGACTCTTTGTACTGCTTTTCGAGCATACTCTTCATTATGCATCTCGCACAAAAGCGCGTACAGTGTGATGAGAAAAACAGATATGATTTACCCAGTTTTTCTCTGCAGGTCTAACTCTGCCACAGGAGTGGAATCTCACTGCTTAGATATTGAGTCAGCTCCAACAGTAGCAGTGTGCAAGCCAGTGAGGCATTAAAAAGTCTTTAATATGATAATGGATGAAACGTCAGCCAGCACACTGAGTAATGATGCCTCAGCTCCCTGGAGAAGAGAGCCAGAGATGACGAGAGGGATGGAAAGAAAGACGATGTGAAGGGAAGGGACAGAACAGAGATCAAGTTATAAAGATACACTGCAGAAAGGAAATGAAATATTAAAGGTCAGGGGCAACATGTGATGCCTGTTCAAGGGTGACGTGGTCACAGGTGATCGTCTGACCTGAGTTCAGGGGTTGATTTTGAGCGTTCTGGAAGCAACATTAGTTTTGCACATAGTCTGAGCTTTTTATTCGGAAATGTCAGAGGCAAAGAGCTGAATGCAAATTGACTTGAAGTAATTGGACATGTGCCAGTGTGCCCAATTTGTAAAGCAAAAAGTCATAATCACAGAAGCCATAATCTGTGTCTCAGTGGAAGATGACATTTTTACACAGAATTACAAACTGAAATGTTAGTGTGATGAAAGTGTGATGAAAGCATCACATTTTGCAGCTTTGCCATTTTGAGAGATTGCTCGGTAGAAGTAGTATTTCAACATTTATCAATGCTGTCAGGAGTGAAATACCTTTAGGAATCTCTGTTTTTCCATATTTTTCAGGTAATCTTATCAAGAGTATCACATTTGCCTTATTTCATAGGAGCTTCACATAATCTGTTCTTTCATTGTGTCTTTATTTTCCTGTTCAGATGAAAAGAAAACAATATATATTGTTGCATCTGCAAATCATCTGCAAAAATCTGTTAAAGACCTTAATTGTTATTTTAGTCACACAAGTTTTATTTAGTTTGTTTTTCTTCTTTGCTCCCTCTCTTTCAGGACATTGACATAGACAATCAGTCCTACACCCTGACTGGTCTGAAGAAGAACACAGAGTACAGTTTCCGTGTGGTGGCCAACAACAGGCACGGTCCAGGTGTCTCCACTGAGGACATTGTTGTTCGCACACTGTCTGATGGTCAGTTGGATGATGAAGAGCTGTTCATCACAATCTCACTGTTACTTTGCAGTAGTTTGGGAAACTATTCATTATTTTTTGATAACTTTTCTCTTTATTCTGTCTTTTAATCATTTGTTCTTTAATATCTGGTAAATGCCTTTTGCTTTATGCTAAATGAATTTTCTGTTTGCTTGTGTTTCACAGTACCAAGTGCCCCTCCTCAAAACCTCACTCTGGAGGTCCAGAACTCAAAGGTAAGTCTTGCCTTGCCTTGACTGAGCAGGATTACATTACATTACAGTCATTTGACACTTTTATCCAAAGCGACTGACAAGCAAGGGGCAACTGTGGAGTTCAGTGTCTTAAATACACAAACATTCCCTCACTTACACCAGAGCGTTTTGCATGGCGTGCTTCAATTTCGCTGCGGTGGCGCTCATCATTACGAAATAGTATATTCAAGTATAGTATTAGTATACTTCTTTTGACTTAAAATGAGCAAGTATACTTTCACTTTAGTTTTTATGGACTTATCAGAGATATACTAGACAAAGTAGTATTTAAGTATACTTGCTGTAAACTGACAAGTATATAGAAAAGTCTAAGTATACTTGGAGTATACTTGTACTTAGACTTAGGTTTACTGAGAAGTATATAGAAATACCCAGCATGCATTTCAGTACTTTACCTTTAAAAACTATAAAGGTTATAAATTAATAATTTGTCACAAATTGTGTAACATGACGTTTTGCATTTTAAACGGACTCGGTATGGTTAGTAAAATTATGACTAAACTAAATAAAACTTAGAACCGTTGGTAAGGAGGGTGATCAGTCAGTAGGAGCTGCCGCTCAGTGACTTTAGACTTAAAAGTATTACTTCCATAATTACACAGCTAGAGGATAAAGTTTACTTTAGGAGAATATTTAGATCATCTAGAAAGTATACTGTTAGTACATCACTAGTAAACTAACAGCATATATAAAGGTCTTAAGTATTAGAACTTTTTCGTAAGGGATGTGAAGATTTTCTGGAGTATATGAAAGTGATTTGAGTTGAGAGGCATGCAATTTGAGTAATGAGCGGAGCGGCTTGGTGCAGCTTGCAGCAGGGGAGTGGAGGCTCTGTGAGTGAGGAGTGCAAAGTCTCACCGCTTCACTCCACTCATGACCTCTGACTTACAAACACAAATAACAGCTGAACAGACGCATAGCCTGCAGGTAAGAACACTGTTGTTTCTCTGTCTGATTAGAGGTGTCAGAGGCCTCGAGCCTAACCGGGTAAGAGGGTGTGTGAACCCTCATCGATCTGCTCATTGGCAGGAGACTTGCTGTCAGAAAGTGTTATCTTCTGTATCACTCTGTATCTGATAAAGATGCTGCAGTTCTGCACATTTCATTGTTAGTGATGTAAATTTCATTTTTAAGGTATAAAATTGGTATTGTTAGCCAGCAATCTCTAAAATAGTGAAAGTGAGTTCAGTATAAACTGAAATCTACAATTTACAAAATTATGCAGACTCTTTGCTGTGTGACTAAACCTAACTGCAGTCAGGTGCATTATGTTTGCTTTAGTGTTCTTTCATATGTATCCAGGACACGATTGCCACATGTAACAAATTAAAATGATTTTAATGATGAGATGTAGACATGCTACAATACCCTGGGAGTTAAAGGTTCTGAGAACCAAAACAAACTCAAGACCATATATGAACACCTTCACTCCTGAAAGACTTTATACTGTCGCTTCTTGACTCTTATACCCTGTGTTTGCAACTACATATGTCTCCGCATAGCTGGTCTCCTGAGCATGGCTACCATTCGCTGTTACCTCTCTCTGAGAGGTGGTAGGAACAACAATGGCACTGTCTCACTGGGAAAACAACAACAACTGTGTGTTACCCAGAAACATGAAATGGAACAGACAAGAGACAACATGGTCTTGTCCAGGTTTTCGCTTAATTTCATAGAAGATGTAAATTATTAGTTATTGCCGTATTAAGTTAATTCTCAACATATCTGAGGAATGATTGATTTGGTGATTTATACCTTTATTTTAACATAACCTTATGTTCTGCTTCACACTAAAGTAATAATTTATTTTAAAGTCGACATATAAATTGCTGAAACAAGGTTAATTCAGTTATAGTGTGCAAAACTACCCTGGTAACGACTATTTCGCCCTGTTGGTTGGCAACGTTTTAGGTGATATGATACTTAGATTGTTTGGCTCAGAAATACCAGGATCAGATTTCTCACAGCACAGGCAACATCTACTTGTTTCTTGTACTCTTTAGGTTCTGTTGTTAAGTCAGATTTATAACAAGAGATTTTTTAATCAAGATAGTCATGTAAGGAATAAGGTGGCTGCAGGCTTCACAACAGACTCCTGATTAAAACAGGAAACTGACCTCATTGGCTGTGTTTTTTAGCTATTTGATCTTCAAACAGAAAGCTGTAGGCCTGTTTATTGTATGTTGTATTTATTGTATATTCCCACTCCAGTGATGGATTACATTTTACAAAAGATGTTTCCACTCAAGGGTAGAAGATATGGAAAACCTCAGGGTATGTGCATTGACTACAAAAAGGACAGCCAGCATTTTTAGCCCTTTGCTGGTTCATGCAGAGTCTGAGTGAGCGAGAACTGTCAAAGCAGGCTAGAAAAAAAATCCTATCACACACTCCCAGCTTGAGTGAGAACTGGCCACACATGCTGAGGGATACTCAACTGAGATTTGTGGAGAGAAAATACTCTCATGTTAATGTTAAGAGTAAAGTGAAGAGGGCTCACTCTGAGCAACCTCTGGCGTCCTTTATTCTTAAACATTATTAAAATTAGGCATGTCATTTTTTTCCTTGTCATCGTTGTATTTAATTTTGAATATAAATAGTCATTACCTAAGTAATTGTGGTATAATTGTATAGATGCGAAGCATTTATGTAATTAGCCGTTTGGTACGTCCAGTCAAAGGGAACAAAAAAAATTTTAATTAACATGCATTTCATATTCAGTCTCCTCTTTCTCAAGCAGAACCTCACATCTTTTACCTGCAAGCCACATTGACAATCATGTTTTTGTGATCTTATTTTGCACCTTTTTTTCTTTTGGCTTCTGCCTTCTGATCCTCCCTTGTGAATTAACAAAACACAATTTAACAGGTTTTGATGGTGAGGGAGAATAAGGGAGAAAAAACAACACATATAACGAGTTGAGGCCGACAGTGTAATAGGAAAAATGGAAATAATTGAACACACTTAACACAAATTTAATTTGTGCAATTCCCTTGACTCGGCTGGGGAGGAGCATCTGTGTGCCCTGTACATGTATTCTGGTTTTTGCATCAGTGTGACAGTAGGGAAGCGTTAATTAACTCTTATCCCACACTGAGCCACCCCCCGCCTATCTCTTTAAGCACACACACAAAAACTCAGATGCATGAATCCCACAACAGTGCGGCAGCCTGCCAACAAAAATCCTGCATTCATCTCTCTGCCCCAGTGTCTCTACAGGGTTAACCTTACCACACACACACACACACACACACAACTTCATGCGTACATGTTTATACCCAATTTATAAGGACAGCTCCTATTATTCGTGTGTTTATTTAATTCCTAGTGCGTCAGAGCAGTGCTTCACCCATCCTCACAGTGGTGTTTTTTTAGGCCCACCCATTTGTTCCACTGTCACTAAAATGATGAAGCAAGAGAGACTGTTCTTACTTGCAAACAGAACAGTACACTTACAGAGTTAAGTTAACACAAACACCTGTGCAAAGGTGTGTGGGATGTGATGCTACCTGCTAAACCACAGGGTCACCTTTACAGCTGCAGACCCCAAAGCAGATGGTCCTGCATAATATTTTGTTTCATTTTACTCATGCGCTGATTTCCCTCCTCAGAGTATCTTGCTTCGGTGGCAGCCCCCTCCACTTAGCGGCCAGAATGGGGAGATCACAGGTTACAAGATCCGATACCGCAAAGGATCCCGGAGGAGTGAGGCAGCTGAGACCACCGGAGGCACCCAGCTTAACAAGCTTATTGATGGTAATGAACAGGGACTATAATGACTATGATGTCCAAACTCAGTCAGCAGTATCATCAGTCTGAGATACTGAGTGTATTCTATGACTACCTGAATAGTGATTATATCATTTTTGACAAAGACTTGATTTATCTCTTTGTTTAACACAGATGACATGAACCACTTTCTTTGTCTTTCATTGCAGTTTCTCACACTTTTAATAACCTCCTGCATGTGGGTGTGATTGTGGAGCATTTATTAGTGCATGAGTAGGTGGAGAGAAGCTACTGTATAGACCATGGTCTTACCTTGCATTTAACATCCAGTTACAACCAGTTTGTGTTTAGATCCAGGTTCCATGGACTGCCAGGTCACAGCTGGCATGAGATGTTGTCTTGAGTGCACACTTGTAGTCAAATGTCATTTTATACCTTAACTCCCACCCAATTTGGTTTGACTCCATCCTCCTACAACTCTGCATGGGATAAGTGTGTACAGATAGTGGTTTGATGGATAGATGCTAAATAGAACAGAAGCATTTGTGCTATTTACAGCCTAAAAGTGTGAAAAGACTATTTTTTTATTACTGGATGGATAAATAGAAGGCAAGTGACAGACAAATACTGCACAGAGAAAGCGGGCCTCTCCTCGCGTCTCATGTGGATGAATCGAAAGTGCTTTCTATATATAAGCAAACTGAAGTTTTAAAGTGGTCTATCCAGAACGAGACATTAAAACTTTATTGCTTGGACTGAATTTTATTTTTGCTGGATTTTTCTAATATACTGTTAGCTGTATCTGACTTATGTATCTGCAATATTTACAATCTTGATTTTGAAACTAAAGATATATCGGAGTCGTTTGGAGACAGTCTGACTGTAGGTCTGTTTGTTTAGTGAATGCCTGAATTTCATCTAAACACTCAGAGATGTAGTTAGATGTCTTACTGTACCGTAACATCACCCACTGCTAACACCAAAATATGCACAATATCACTAGAGACACAGAGCAGTGATTAATATTAGATGTTGTCTCAGCAACTTTCAAGTGGCCCAGCCTCATGCTGTGAGCTGCATCAAAGAGAATATACACTTAAAAGTTGATTTTTGAGAACATTCTGGGGGGTGAAACAGAGGGGTGTTTGTTGTTTCAGAAGTGTTAAGAAGGAGATGTTGTAGCCTTGGAGGCATGGATGGTTAGGCAGTCTTCAGAAGCTACCCGCAAGGGTGGCCCTGAATAGTGGGTACAGAGAGAAAAGACTACAGGATTAGCGTGTAGCGTGCAAATGGGACGACGTGATGATGATGATGAAAAATTTTACAGCAAATTAATACAACAACAAATCATTTGTCAGCAGGCGTTCCCCTCTTTTCTGAAGACCAAAGCAGGCACCCAGTTGTGCTATGGCTTTTTCTGAAGGAGACATGGCTGTAAAATATGTACGAATCCAGACTCCAAAAGCTTTTTTGTTTTGTCACTGTTCTCAGCCCTGGTTTGGTGTTGTGTTACGGTTTTTGTGGTAGCTATAATAACTGCTTCTTAAAAGTAATTTTTATCAACCAAAATGATACATCTCAAAAGAAATGAAAATAAATCTCAACCACTTCAATAATATTTAGTAGAGAGAAAGTTGCAAAAAATATAGTAAAATATTTATTGTGTCTGTGACACAAACCCCAGTTGAATAGCCAAGTGGAGAGCATCAGTAGCTTGTATAATAAAATCTAGAGAAAGAGAATTTTAATGAATGAAGTTTTTTATTGCTGTTTGAGATTCAGTCTAAATAACTGGCCTTTAATCTGACTTGTTTTTGTTGCCTGTTCAGGTCTAGAGCGAGGCACAGAGTACTCCTTCAGAGTGTCAGCCACGACGGTGAACGGCACAGGACCAGCCACCGAGTGGATCACAGCAGAAACATTTGAGAGTGACCTAGATGGTAAAAACACCTGTCTTACTCAGTTCTCAGGGACTTGGTTCTAAGTCTCTACTTTTACTTTTTAACTGCCAAGCCTGTCAGTATTTGATTCATTTATAGTCTCACTGAAGTTGAAGAAAGCTCCTCAGGTTTTTCCTGCATGTTCCTCACCAGAATCCCGAGTGCCAGACCAGCCCAGTTCTCTCCATGTGCGGCCACTGGTCAACAGTATCGTGGTGAGCTGGACACCGCCAGAGAACCAGGACATCGTGGTGCGCGGTTACACTATCGGCTATGGCATCGGCAGTCCCCACGCTCAGACCATCAAAGTGGACTACAAGCAGCGCTACTACACTATCGAGAACCTTGGTAGGAACACACACTGCTATTCAATTTGTACTGGTGCATGTTTTTCATTTTTAGTTGGCTTGTGTACATTGTTTTCCTACATAGTGTCACTGACATAATAGGAGGATCTAAGCTCATCTGACAAATAGCATTAATCTCCTGTCTGAAACTAAATGTCTGCATTTATAACATTACAGTGGTTGCCTTACTGAAAAATAAAATTGTGATATATTTATACATTAGTGTCATCAAATCTTTAACACAAACACACACACACTGAAACACTATAAAGTAATTTATCTGTACCTCATAGTGAGTATTTAGAGAATTAATGAGATCCTCTCCGGCAGAAGACTGAGCCTCTAATTACACACACTGAACTAAAGGTCATATTATTTGAATAAAACTAATTTGTTTTGGTGAAACCATGAGGAAACCAAAGGAAACATCAACGTTTGGTTTTGCCTCAGTAAAATGTTCTACTGCCTCCTACTTTTTTATTAGTCGTAGTTATCCTAAAAGATTCTGTTCAGGGGCCGCTGACCAGAACCTTTTGGGATAACGACGACTTGGATGACTGACAATCTTCACAGAAGATACTTTGCATGAGTTAAAACTGTAGTCAGAGTTAACAGCATGATTTTGGAGTCCATTTATTAAGACCAAAGTAAGTGCTGCTGTAATAGTTCTTATTTCATTAACAAGCAGCAATCTTCTTCTGCTGAAAAACAAGATTTTGTTCTATAGATAAATTATTTTTGTCCTTCTGTGTCAATAACATACCATAGGCCATTTTCATTGTCATTGGTTTTCATGGATAGTTGATTGACATTAATACTGCTACAGAGCCTCAGGAAAGGGTCTAAAAGTAAATTATGATAAAAAATCTTGGGAAATGAAGAGATTTGAGCTACGACTTGTTGCTAAATATCTTTATATGCATAATTTAGACCTTCCTTCATTACAATAACAGTAAGAGACATAATAGTATTCAAATACTCACTTGAATATTGCAATTATGAGTTGAGAGTCTCAGGAGTTTTGGCTTGATTAGATGGCTGCATCAATTTCCTGCCCTTCCTATCCCTCTCATTACACTCTGTCTCTACCTCTCTCTCCCTTTCCTCCTCCAGATCCAAGCTCCCACTATGTGATCACACTCAAAGCCTTTAATAACGTGGGTGAGGGGATTCCTGTGTATGAAAGCGCCATCACAAGACCTCAGTCAGGTATGAAATGGACAAATCAAAATCTGCACATAAATCTACCCCTGATAACTTCTTTTTCTTTTTTTGATACACTGCAAAGTAAGAATTTCATTGATGCATTTTTACTGTTGACATTAAGTGTGGTGATTTAGCTCGAACATAACAGAAACCATACCCAGTATTCGAGTGTAGTCACTCACATTTATGACATTTCTCTTCACGCCGTCAAACCTGAGATCATTATCAGACAGAATGTGTCTGGATTTCAAATTACTGAGGAGATAATGGGTCATTGGGGCATCACTGCTCCAATTAACTCTTTGTACTTCATACTTCTCTTTTTAATCAAATGTTCCATACCCTCACATTTTCCCACTAGATTACCAGTTGCTCTGATATTAGACTACATGATAGAGATATGATATGATAAGATAGCCTAAGTATATTTCACAGCCATACACATTATTGGAAAATATACATCATAGAGGAAACGTTTTATGTATATTGAATCTATTTTGAAGCACAGTAGATTTTGGAAAAGGAAAACCAGATTGTATCCGCATAGATTATACTGTAGGTGCTGAACTCTATTACATAGATCAGTCAACGTTTTGATCCTCCAGGGACTTTGTGTTTTTTAGCTTATGATATGGCAGTATTAATGTGTATATCAGGCTGTTACAAGAAATTGCATTAGAGTACTGCCAAATGTCAGTATTACATGTTGTTCAACAGAGAGCACTGAGAATATTAGTTTTCAATTGTGAGATGTCCCACTCAGTACATTCCCTTGCTCATAATTCTTTCATAAATAGCTGTGAGAAATCAAAAATAGTTTACATAAGGTTAAGGTTTGTTTAATCTCTTAAAAATTGTATTGGTCTCAAAAACCCAGTATCAGTCGGGCTCTGCGATGCAGCTATCACTGTGTTCTCTGTGCAGCAGAATGAGACATCTCTGTTGTGTTCACAAAAGAAAATCCAGCTGAGCTGCAAGTCAGACAATCCATAATTCTTGAAGCCTCAGATCACAATCCTGTTAACAATTAGAAGTCAAACTTAAGTCCCAATTCAGTGTTTGCCAAATGGTCTTAAAGTGTGAAACATTCCCTGTTAGACTGTGTGTCAGCTGAGTTCACACACTTTATGTGACAGTGGCAGAGGACAACCAGCCCATGCTCCATGGGGTGTCCCAGAATGTGGGCTGCACCCGCCTCCTCTCCCATCCATCCTCGCACCTTCCTGCTCAGCCTTGATCACTCCACTATTGCACTGCAGAGCTTGAGAGGGGTGGGAAACTCAATGACATGAATCACGTCAACATGCTTCAAGGGGGGGTGGCTGTCTGAGTGTGCGCACACACCCGCACACTGTCATACTGTACACTTCTCTCTATGAAGCTCTCTTCCTCACATCCTCACACATACATAGACACACACACAACTCTACACACGCAGACCCCCTGTGGTGGCTTTGGCAACCCTTCGTCAGATCCAAACGTTTCCTCTCAAAGCAGAACCAAAGCCCACCACCATCGTCTGCTGCTGAATCCTCGGGGGTGTGTTCCCTTCCTGCCAGTTTGTTCAAGTTGGGATTAAAAGGATGAGCTGACCTACATAGTACTTTTACTTTTGAAAAAAAAACTGAGGAAAAACTTGGTGAACTTAGGAGAGTGTTAGGTTGAATATGTTACAATGTGATGTCTTAACCTGGTGGCAGAAAATGAGGGATTAAACCTCATCTGTTAAATGTTACAAGTTAGCTTCTTTCCTGCTGTGTATTCTACATGTAAATAGAGAAGACTGCATTCTCCTGAGCTGGGTAAGGAAATGCAGCTTGCACGCCACTACAAAAACCTCAGTACCTCACCACAACCACATGAATGCTTGGATCTTCATCATGCACGTAAACACACACACACACACACACCCTGACTCAGTCCAATTTGATGAGAGAAGCTCTGTACACAGAGGTGTCAAATGGACAAAGGCAGGGAGGAGAGGATCAACAAGTGGTTGAGGAGTGTCATCGCAGGTGAATGACCAAAGAATTTTCTTCCATGACATGTAAACAAGGACCGAACCCGCAGCAGTTGCCAGCTGCCAAGAGACCATGTTGAAGCATTTATCCTTCAGTATACTGCCCAGAAACTGCATGTTTCAGCTTTTTTTCCTTCTCACAGTGTGTATTCATTTGCCTTTATGTAGCGAGCAGGCACATTACGCAGAAAACATTCAAGTATCTTTTTGTTCAAGTATATATGCAAACTGTCGCTCTTACGTAAACAGGTAATTAAGCAGCGGGTTGTTGTTATGCAACATACCATTTATCATATTCAAGTGCTGGACTGTGATGTGTATGGGGCTCTTAACAATGAATAATATATACATTATATATATATATATATATAGTGTGATATATATTGTGATTATACTGTTCCTATAAGAGCGATTAGTCATTATCTAGTGTTACTTTAAAGAGTCACTGTGGAAGCTGTGGGAAAGACCAAGGTCTATCAGGTCCACAGGGTCCACAGTCTTTCACTGAATGCCTTTGAGCCTCAGAGCAGAAGCAGCACATGGTGAGCACACACTCATCCAGTCAGAGCCACCACTTGGCCATGACCCGTTCCTCTTCTCTGCGAACAGGTTACATTGCTTTCTGCCTCAGTGTTCTTCTTCACTTTTCAAGGACATAATGCATCTTGTCTATATGACCCTGCAAAGAGGAAATGTTCCAGTGCGTCCTGTTCATCCACTTCATTCATTGCAATTTTGTGAAAAGCTCCGTGATGCAATGATTGCTAAACACTTTTCAGTATTGCTTCCTTCTCAAAAGATTTGGTCAACACATTTATGTGCAAGTTTGAAAATGTGTTTTGGGCTTGTGGGTATCTGCTTTCACTCTAGTTTCCATTTACTGTAATCTTTTCTTTTGAATAGAAGATCTCTTCCCCTCTCTTTGTAGTGTTACTGTAGCTACTAATAGAAGAACGCATACTGTACAGTAGTTTCTATATAGCAGCCAAGTCTAGATTCATCTTATTGTAGAGGTCAGTGCCTGTTTTTCTAATAGAATCTTCTCTCTCTTTCTCTTCACTCTTCCCAATCCCATCCTTGTGGCACTTTTGGTATTTTTTTTTCTCCTCCCTCGTTGTCGTCCTTCATTTTTTAACTCATTAACCTTATTTTCTCCTGTTCGTCCTTCCCCACATCCTTTTTTGGCTCCACTGTCTGATCCACCATGCCATGCTTCTATTTATGTTTTAATTTTGGTAATTTTAATTTGTGTGCATGCATGTGGGTTTACTGCCTAATGTGCAGACCCCATAGACCCCGATGTTGACCTATACGAACTCTTCCATCCTCCATACACCCCAGTACCAGACCCCTCCCCCATGATGCCTCCTGTGGGTGTTCAGGCCTCTGTGCTGAGCCACGACACCATCAAGGTTACCTGGGCTGACAACTCCCTGCCTAAGAACCAAAAAATCACAGATAACCGCTTCTATACGGTGCGATGGAAGACCAACATCCCGGCCAACACTAAAGTGAAGGTAAGAGATTGGTCTTTGATACTCACTTCCAGATTATATGTTTACTCATTTGTTAAAGTCTTAAAATAACTTGACTCTTCATGTTGTTCTATAATCCTTTTTGTTATTTCTGATTTTTCTGATTTTTTTTTTTTTTTAAACCCATAATGAGTTGAAGCCTTGTGTTACTGAAACAATTCAAGGCATCTCATCTTTTTCTGGTATCAATATTTTTACTTGGTGTAAAATGCATCTCAAATCATTTCACTCTCAAATGTGATATCCCTTCATTTAATCCAGTACAGTTTCTGTGTAGAGGGACTTTGTGCATCTCTTCAGGCCTGTACTTACCAGAGAGAAGTATTGATGTTCCAGAAATAAAAAGCAACGTCATACAATGATATAATAAAGTATTCCCACAGTAGCTCTGGGGCTCAGTGGCAGCATAAAGCTGGTATTTGCAACTGAGCAATAATTTATTTTCATCCAACTTTCGAAATACTATAAACAGAAGTTGTCAATTCACCCTAGTGTTTTAACCGAAATAAACAGTTGTATTAAACACTTAAATATGCATGTATGTAACTTTAAAAAAAATTTTTTTATTGGAAATATATGTGGAGCGTTGCAGTGCCCTCACCACCCAGCCAGTGCAGAGATATTTTCTACTAAAGGTTTTTCAGTGAAACACAACCTTTTAACTAGTTAAAATTAACTGTTAAATTCTGTGATTTTTTTGTGATATGTTTTTTTTTTAAACATTTCACGATCATCTTGTTTTTCAGTTGCATTTTTGATGAGCCGCTGCAGTCACACAGACAAACGCACTGCATTTCTAGCAGTCTGCTTCAAAATAAAAGGCAAAGTCAATTTGTGCTCAGTTGAACACTAGCAGCAATAGGAAGTGCTGGGTTTGCTTTAGCAGTATCTTTACACAGTGCCGATATTGATATAGAGTGTGAACAGGCACCGATATAGTAATCCTGGGTCACATGCACACATCATCTCCTGCAGATCTCTCCTATATTGGTAGCTATTTAATTGCAGCACTAATGATGGCAGACCGGTGTACAGAGAGATAATTACTAAATGTAAACATATAAAAATGCTATTACAGAAAAAATGCCAACCCTAATTGGTATAGAAAATGAAAAAGATTTTTATGAAAACCTTGAGGAATCAAACTTTAATATTTGCCATTATTTTTTATATTTAATTCACCAATTCATAGTTTTGATTAATCACCCCAACAGCTCAAGGTCTTCAGACTTGTTTGTTTGTATGAAAACATAAAGGTATTAAACTTAAATTGTATAGGACATTAAAGCAGAAGACGGGGGAAAAATCCTTGAACAATGTTGTGTAGATAAGTAATTGACTACTTGCTGTTGATCAAGTTATTATATACCTTACTGAATATTAGATGCAAATCTAGTGCCACTGTGTGTGGAAAGTCATGTGACTGAGTGTAATGTTAGATAGATAGAATTAGATAGAATATTTGCAGTGAATCACGGTGAGCAGAGCCTGCAACAGGGTGTTTGTGAATACAGCTCCGTTATGATAATTAGTTTGTGTGTGTGTGTGTGTGCATGTGTGTGTATTTTTATGGTTGCATACATATTTCTAGACCTGTGGCCGAGCAAAGCTCAGGTGAGGGTCTGTGTTTACTGATGAATTATTCAATAAGGAAAAGACAAACTGAGAACTAGAAGCAGTAAAAAACGAGGGTTTGAGTCTGACAGTGTGTTCTCACACACACACACACACACACACACACACACACACGTCCTCAGCATTAAAATGTTGTACAGGACGCTTATATTCAGCTCTTTGTCAGTCTTTGGCCTTGACACACGAACTTCTACTAGCCATTTTCCAAATATCTGAAGATATTTGTGATTTGTTATTTACTGTAAACTGTGATGAAGGTTCGAGACAGTTGGTATATCATTATTATATTATGCAATAAAACCCCTACCATAAAACAAATCCACAACATCACAGCTACGTACATGGTATTCAGGCAGTGAAGTCTGCTGCACTGAGTGGATGCTCAAATTGTTTGGATTCTCACACTGTGACAGTAATTAAAGAGCTCCACTGGCTTATTATGTTTGCGTCGTATTAAACTAGATTTTGTACATCCTATTGTATATTCATACAGCTGCTTTGGAGACCAATATAACCAACAGTCTACTTCATGTCCTCTCTTCTCTTAAAGCAAATCTAGCCAGACGAGCTTGTACATTATTGAAGAGACGACTGCTCTCAAACTGGCTGCATGTATCTAAAGAACAGAGTGTTTCCTTTTCCTACCCTACTGCCCTCTGTTTGACAGCACCCACTCGAGAACTGCACTTTTGTCATAACACGCAAGGTTATAGATAGGACTTTGGCAGAGACCTGACTCACTGCTGTTACGTTGTTGAAACATTTACTTGCTTTGTAATTCAAAAACAAACAAAGTCTCCATGTTTGTTATAATTTGTTTGACTTTACAGCTTATATGTGATGGCTACATTTGTCTTTGTGTTTCAATCACAGCACAGTAATTGCAACATGTAAAAGGTTCTGGTTCCACTCAGTGGTCAATGTATGTAATGCACCATAAAGTTTGCAAAATATCAGAGAGGCAATTACAGTTTTATAAAAATACAATAATTTGTTTATTGTAATGAAAAAAGGAAAGAAATGTCAACCCTTCTGATAAGGACTTGATTGTTCCAGTTTCTAACTTATAGATTTACATTGTTGTCTAATATGATAAAACTTTATGTCTTGGATTGTTTTCTTGGAGTGATCTTTTTGGAAGACATACAGTATGTAGTAAAAGTAATGAACATTTGTGTGTGTGTGTGTGTGTGTGCTGTTTTTCCCCCCCCGATTCTCCCTAGATGGCCAACACCACCAGCCTGGGCCACATGGTGACCGGTCTGAAGCCCAACACACTATACGAGTTCTCCGTCATGGTGACCAAAGGTCGCCGCACAAGCACATGGAGCATGACGGCACAGGGCACCACATTTGAGACAAGTAGGAGCACACAAACACACGGACATACAGAAATAATTGCTCAGAAATGCGCCAAATATGCGTAATTCCAAGCACATCAACCTACTACATATCCAGTGTAACTAGCACCTGGTTTACTGGGTGTAACAATATTACTGTAAAAGTTGGGTGGGCACATTTCCCCATTAGATTTTGCTTGGCACTGTCTGAGGGATAAGTAAGTAAATAATTAGTGTGTTCCCTGAAGCAGCTGGATCAAAATTAAATAAATGGACTGGGTCAGTGTTAAAATTACTCACAGGGATGACCAAAGAGCAACGTGTTGTTGTCCCCATGATTATCTGTATAGGATTTCTGCAGTACAAACGTAATGCTAAATGCTACAATTTACAAGCTGGAATTTGTCAGTGCCCATTCATCATTTCAA
>OMLM01013678.1:42258-53058 GCA_900302695.1 Helostoma temminkii | reverse complement strand
TTTTGGAGGAAAAAATGATTGAAAACAAAGGCGGAAGAAAAAGGACCGGACTCCATTTGGGAAATAATCTATTGAGTTGTAAACAGTTGAATCTGTATTGCACTTTTTTCACAATTTTTAAAAAGTACATTTCTTACATATCTTGTGTTTTAAATATCAAAAGCTGTTTGTGTAACGTAGTGTCCTAGGTAAGCAGCAGGCAGCTGGTCTTGTTTTTTATGTTTATTTTTTGCTTCAGAGATAATATGAATTTAAGCAGCCAAGTTGTTTACTTTGCAGCTCATGATGAGGAATTATGTCGTTGCTTGTTCATGTACAGAGCTTCTTTGCTTTCTGTAGAAAAAAAAATCTGTGGCTTTTTAAAAAATGTTGAAAAAAGGTCTGGAAAAAAACATGTTTTTTTATTGGTGCTCCTATACATTGTGTATACAAACTATTATGAATACTAACAAAGTAAATGTTTCTGCTTGTCTTCTTTTCATCAGACACAATGAGAATGTCTGTCAGGTATTAACATGGTATTTATCCATCACTAAAGGGTACAGAAATATATTATGCATAATACTAAATGAATAGCTGCAAAGTTATCTTTCTATCCTATAAATTAGCAACAGTTCAAAACAGTTGGAAAAGGTGCCACAAAATGTCTAACTCCAGCTGCTAGTATTTGTTGGTTTATTTAGCACATATGTCAGTACACTGAACATTGGCTTTTGGTTTGGTAAAACAAGCAAGTGAAGTATTTCCGCTTTTCATTTGTTTTCTAATGTTGCATATTTCTCACAGTCAAGTCACTGATCCAGGAAAATATTTCCAGAACATTCAATGATGACAAGCTCTAAAATCAAGGAGTGCTTCTGTAGGTTTGAATGTGGAAATGTAAACAAAGAACAGCTGTCAGGCTGTCTGGCATAAAGTAGATGTTATCAACCAGCCAGTGTTAATCAACCTCCAGCTCTTATCCATGTGAGACTGGATAAAAACTGGTTTCTGCCTGAGCATTTGATGAAACTGACTCACTCATAATGTGGCTTCAAGTTGATATTTCAAGATCCACTGATGCAGCTAAAGTGTAGTCTGATATTGAATTAAGTAATTAGGTTAATAATATGGTAAAAAGTTTTCTGCTTTCTGCTTCTGTTGCTGCTTCAACAACTGCCAAAACTTAAAAAAGGCCCAGACCAACCACAATTTGGGCAGGAACTATTTCAGCTATCTCTGGCCTGTTAATGGATGTTGTCTTTAGTGGCCCAAAGCAAATTCAAAATAAATGAATAACCTTACAGAGAGAAAGTACAAAGAAAAATACAATGTACCAGAATATTACTCTCACTTACACTACTGGTTCTTTAAACTAACACTAATGTTACAGGTTTAACTTACATTCAAATGAAATACACCATCACGTACCCACTAAATTAATCCACATGGCTTATTTACACAGCAGTAATTAGCATGACATACGGAACACGCAGTTAAAGGCACTTTTCTTTTTACTCGACATATTGCACACATAACAAAACATTTATAACAAAAACAATTGGTTAAACAAATCCACATACACTTTACATGATAGCAATTCAATGCAAAATCAGCTCAGATACCAGTGACCTGTCTGCTGTTAAAAAAAACCCCACAATTACCTATTTATACCCACTGCTCATACCAACCTATAATTAATTATACCTTTGATGACCACCTTGACATTAGTTAATAAAATTATTTAAATCATTTTGTTATAACTTAAATATTGGCCCTAATATTATGACCTTATTATCAACAAACAATTACGCTCTTTAGCTGGTTTAACTGTATTAACCTACTTATTAACACTTGATATTTATATTTGGGTATGTTTGTTTGGCTTATACTTGATAATTTGATATTACCTCACTGTTACCTTGTTATTTCCATATTACCGATATATAACCCTTTTGTTAGCAAGCTGTAAAGTAAGGTGCTTTAAGGTCAGGAAAAGATTGTGGGTCAGTTTAACAAACAAGAATGTGTTAAAGTAAATTTACATTTAGTGTCATTATTAAACAAAAACATCACTACCTTTCACTTAACCTTAACCAGAGTGTTAAACACAATCTGACACTGAAGTCTGCATTCAAACTCACATTATACATCCTCTATCCACTGCAAATAGCTCTGAATTAATAATTATAGTGTCTCATTAATTCAGAAGATCTGTTCCATCACAACATAATATGATTATATTTGCTACCAAAACTAAATCATGTTTTGAGTTTAGTTAAGAACTAACTTTTCACTGCACTGTGAACTCGTCAGCCTATCTCAGTACCTACATGCTGATGGATGGATTGATGCCTAGTGTAATGTCGACCAGTAACCTGTAGGTGTCGCTGCAGCCGTTTACCGCGCTCACGTCCTCGACTTCCGGCAACGTCCTCTCGTCCGCACAACACGGAACATGGCGGCCAGCTCGGATCGGAATCCTCCTCCTTTCCCTGCAGCAGAGGAGGCAGAAGCTGGACTGTCTGACATGGCAGATGGAGATAGCGACGAGGGAGAAGACATATTCGTCAATAAGGTGTGTTTACGGCTGGTCAACCTGTGTGTTATGAATATTTCTGCATTCAGTGAAGTAGGCAGAGCCAGGATGTCAGTTTCTTTATCTGATCTGACCTGCATTCATAACTGGGAGCCACTGACAGACAAGCGACGGAATGTTCATTTATAAATTCAATTCATAAACTTGAGTTAGTTCATATCACACAAACACAGCATTTGAACTCATAAGTGGAGACTTTCTCTTGGCATTTCCGTCCATCCTTGGCGGTTATGATTGTTAATGTAAAGATGCTCCTGCTATCGGGTTGAATTTATATTATTTTGTATTTTTTGTTAGTTTAATTTTGACTTAACCATCGTTTACTTAACTTACAAAGGTGGTGACGAGTACTCTAATACTGTGATTAAGTAGAATATTTAGGTAACGTTACTTCTAAGTTACTTCAATATTGTGTATTTTCCATGTATGCAGCTACTATAAATATAAACAATTGTACTTTTTACTCATTACATGCATTTAATAGCTTTAGGTATTTTACAGATTCAGATTCCTATTAAAGATATAATCAATTTACATATTATTATTATTGATTAACCGCCCATCAGCACATAAAGCAGTTAAAACTATTCGTCTTTAGTTAAACATCAAAATATACTTTAAAATATCAAACGCTACTGATATACTTAAATTAAATTATAGAGTTGCAGACGTTTGGCAAATACAACATCAGATTAACTATACTAATAAAACTTTATTTCATCAACTTTTTTTTATATCAACTTTAAGTGCCATTTTTTTTTTTTTAACAACAATTAAGCCAAAATGAAACAAGTGAACATTGCTTACTGCTTCCATGAAGAGGGTAAATGCAGCCAGGTGCTGCTAATCATCAGCCATTGATCATTAACGGGTGTGCAGACCTGCAGCCGTTTTGGCAGAGGGAAAGAGCTATAAACAATGGTCTTAGAGAAGTAAATGCTGCTGTACATCAGTCTGGAAAACCTTATAAAACTATTTCCATTTGTAATTCAGTGTGCTGAAATGTGAAAGATTATTGACAAGTGGAAAGCATTGAACACATTCACCCCAAGGTCAGACCAGTGCTCACGGAAATACAAAAAACACAAGATGGACATCTCTGTATGTTTCACACAGGAAACAGTTTACTGGTTATTGCTGTTAAACATGTATTTACAAGCTATTGACTTATAGGGGTACTTAGTATTGCCTGCTTTGGGTTTTTTTGTGCTTTAATTTACTAATTAAATAATGGCACAGTGACGCAAGTTAAGTAATTTTTCTCTATCCGCTATTATCTGATGATTTTTATTATATTACACAAAAAATACTGTATAACTATTGTATTATATTTGGCTGTATGTGATACTAATACTAAAACATTAATGTGTTCGTAGCATGTTATTGTTGTAGCTGCTAAGCGTGAAACAAATTTTTACTCATTTTGGTTGGTCCCTCCAAAATGTCACAAGAAAACATCTGAGGCACCAAAAGAAGGAAAGAAAAAAATGTGGATGAAACCATGTGAGGAACTAAAGTGGGAATGTCAATTTACAATACAACATTAATTAAGTGATTTTTAACAGGTTTAATCTTTAACAGTGTGTTGTATTTTAAGCTTAAGAAATATTTTTAGTGTTAAACCTGAATCAAACTAGCTACCGATTTTAGTAACTGGAAGTGATACAATCAAATATTATAAATAGTTTGAAGGTTGGCTACAGATATCCTACAAAAATTATGTCATACATCTTGCTCAAAAAATCTGTTTGATGCTTATACAACACAGAGCTTGTTCCTCACTTGAAAACCAAAATAATCATTATACAAGCTACCATGCAGTCTACACTGGATTATGGAGATATCCTGTAAGCTCATGCTGCCATAAGTATCTTTGAACCTCTGCACTGCAGTTTTTTTTTCGCTCACATCACACACACCAGACTCCATGCTCCCACTACACACAACCATCTTACTTCCTACATGTGATATAAATCTACTAATTGATTGCATTACAATTGATTAATAAGTAAGGCTCTCGGGTAATTATTTTTGTATATATATTTTTTACAAAAATCTTGTCCAAAATATATCTTAATGTAGAAAGGAGCATTTTTAGCCACATGTGACAGACTCAATGAGGTTTTAAATAATATTAATATTAAATATTAAAGTTTTTAAGAAAGACTGAAAGAAAGAGTGCTGTGGTAGTAGAGCAAGCAGAGGGAGGGCTGATGGGAGCAGGGTACATTCATTATGAGTCTCGTGTACAGGATAGCTTAATTTGAATATTGTAACTTAAAGTATAAGACAAATAATTCAAATATAGTACAAAGTACAATACTTTGTCACACATTGTCACTGTCCAACACTGTCTTGGGTCTTTTAGTTTTGAGACATTAATCAATTATTATTATTTAGTGTCACCGCTTGTCTTTTGTCTTTCCATGGCTCATTAATTAAAACCTTGTGTGTCTTGTCTACAGAATAACCCTGTGGCTGTGAGTCGAGGGGTTTCTCAGCCCGACCATGTCAGTGAAGAACCTCCAGATCTCTTCAGTGAGGATGAAGCCAGTAATACCACGGCCAAATCCAATGGAGTTCACTCTGATGATGATAACGACCTGTTTGCTGGTTATTAAGACATTTTATTGACTTCTGTCTATTTACTCTACTTTAAATTTTCATTCATGTGTATAGAGCCTAAAAGATTTGCAATTCTTGTGTATTTTAAAGTAACATCATGTTAATGCAGATTGTACAAGAGCGTTCCACTGATTTTACACATCACGTTCAGCTTACTTTACATTACAAGCAGAGGAGGGTTTAGTCATTTTTAATACATTTTGAAACTTTAATAAATAAGGCAAGTCAAAGCATTGTGCAACAAGTGAAATATATGAAATTCAAAACAAGAAAATGCAATATTAAGGACAAAGAGTCAAAAGAAAGAAAGACATTGACAAAACATCTACACAGAAATAAAGACACTTGCAGTCATTAATCATAGGGGAAAACAAAGAGTTTTTGTTTATTTTCAAACATGCAGTGCATTTACAGTTGGCTTTCTCAAGTAAGCTGGTTTCTGTAATCAGAGTAAAGGATAAGAGAAACCTGATTTCTCCCAGAGAAAGATGTATGTATATGCCATGTATATGCGTAACCGTGTTTCTGATTAGCTTTTTACAAGAGCACATGTGTATAACAAAGGCTGCAGAAACTTGCCACTCTACTATCAGCTGAGAGGAGCAGCTGGATGAATGGGGGAAATCATTACATGGGGCACGATGGTGCCTCATTTTTAAATCTAGTCCACCTAAAGAGCAACTAAAAGTGAAAACAATACAAAGTGCCCTGTAGATGTCTAAATAAGTCACAATTTATTGGGCATTTCTTTAAATAAGTCAGTTTGTGCTGTGAAGTTGAGCGCTGGTCTGTCAGCATATCTCTCAGTGCTGTCAACTCCCTCAACACAGACACATCGAATCGAGAAGCAGTCTCCTCCGTCTCTATACAGTTAAAACCATGCTTCCAAATAAGCACAAGGGGGGGAGAAATCAGATTACTCCTCTGCTGCATGTATACATGGATTTCTATTAACCAGGTTTTGAACTGCATGTGAATTCGTTAGTTAGTGCATTTCACTAATATCATACATATTATTTACCGGTAATAAAGCTGTGAAGTTGTCAGAATGCATCAGTTATAAACTGCCACCAATTGCCAAAGCCACTTTTCTAGATGAAAGGTGTGATTCTTTTGTATAAAACTTGTAAGTTTCATACTTTTGTAAACGTGTAATTTGTGTGACCCAGTCTCACACGCACCTTAGTCATCAGCCTTTTGTTTCCCCAGAGGCACACATGGAACTGAACACAGACAAGCATGGCAGCTCTGATAGGAAGGAGCTCTCCACCTCTTCTGGCCCTCGTCCTGCTTCTGCTTTCACTCAGAGCCCTGCAGCTCTGCACCCAACCTCGTTGGAGCAGGTACAGGCCACAGCTCAGCTCACTTTCCTTGAATTTGGGAACAATATATTGCATGCATGGTTTTGCAAAACCATTTTATCACCAAGTAAATGATCTGTTATGTTCAGGCTGTCTGAATTGTGTTATTATCTTGCTGTTAATTACAGTTGGAGGAGGAAGAGAGCAAGGACAGTTTTGATGTAGATGTTGCTGTCACCAACCCTGAGAAAGTTGGTTAGTCTCTGTTTCATGTTGTCTGTTTATTAAACCATAGATGATTTCCAGTTCATTCACATGCTATTATTTGGAAAGTAGCTGGATAATTTAAACAAGTTATCTTGAATTGTTACCAATCATTATAGCAAACTGATTCTTTAAATACAATGAAACATCAATTTCAAACTTAATTCATTCTCATAATCAATGTTTCTGTTCTCCTAGGAGATGGCATGAATGCATATGTGGCCTACAAAGTATCCACCAGGGTTTGTACTACCTCTATATAGTGTGTTTTTACATGTCTACTAATAATGCTAAAATGTAAAATGGTTTAAAAGTATTTTAGCTCTTCATGTTTTCATGTTATGTCGTTGTGTCTACTGTCAGACTTTGTTGCCCATGTTCAGGAGTAAGGCTTTCTCTGTCAGGAGGCGTTTTAGTGACTTCCTGGGTCTTTATGAGAAGTTGTCGGTCAAGCAGTCGCTCCAAGGCTGCATCATTCCACCACCACCTGAGAAAAGTGTTGTGGGTGAGTTCCCCAGCCTTTTTTATATATGTTTTGCACTTTTTTGACACTTCTTGTGTGTCTCTAGTGACACATTTCATTGAATCATCAGGAATGACTAAAGTCAAGGTGGGAATGGATGACCCATCATCAGTAGAGTTTGTGGAGAGAAGAAGAGCAGCTCTGGAGAGGTATGGAACCATACATGTTTCATCAAGTGATTTATTACTAAGGGATAACTTGCCAGCTTGTTTATGTTCTCTCCAAAACAATTTGATCTATATTTCTACCAGTGCCTGTGTTATTGTTTGCATGTTTTTGTGAAAGTTTTCTGACACCTTGTTAATCACTTCATTCTGCTGCCACTGTTTTTCTCAGATATCTTCAGCGAGTGGTGTGTCATCCATTATTAATACAAGATCCTGATGTCCGCGAGTTTTTGGAGAGAGAAGAAGTGGGTACTTTAAGATAGACGTGACTACTTGATACTTGAATGAAAAAAGTCAAAATTTTTGATTGTTGAGAATGACTAAATATTTACTAAATATGTGTGTGTTTGTGTCCCTTTTCAGCTACCCAGGGCAGTCAACACCCAGACACTAAGTGGAGCTGGCTTCCTCAAAATGATCAATAAAGCATCAGATGCTGTCAACAAGATGACCATCAAAATGAATGAGTCTGACACTGTGAGGATACTCTGGATGAAGTGTTGTAAAACTTTTCAGCAGACTGTAGCCTGCATATGGAGATACATTTAATGTTTCTTTCATAGAATGGGAAAAAGTGTTGAATAACCCCTGAAGTTTTTCTTGATATGTTTATGTTTTGTTTTTGCTTTCAGTGGTTTGAGGAAAAGTTCCAGGAGGTGGAGAATGAGGAGCAGCAGCTGAGGAAGCTTCATGCCATGGTCGAGTCCCTGGTCAATCACAGAAAGGGTGAGCAACATGTGCCTTTATTCACTTGCTTTTATCTGTTCAGATTTTATTAAATACTTTCTACTGAGGAAACAGGAAAGTACTTTTCCTCAATGTGTTTTCTGTTTCCTCCATCAACACCAGAGCTGTGTGGGAACACAGCAATATTTGCCAAAAGCATGGCCATGTTGGGAAACTCTGAGGACAACACAGCTCTGTCAAGGGCTCTGTCACAGCTGGCAGAGGTGGAGGATAAGATGGAGCAGTTACATCAGGAGCAAGCAGCTAGTGACTTCTTCATCTTCGCAGAGCTGCTGGCTGAATACATCCGCCTGCTGGGTGCTGTGCGGGTAAGCGGATAGTTGCAGTATGGTGTATTGTATGAAGATGAATTGGCCTTAAACTTTTGAATTACCATTATCCAGTAAAGTAAATCATAACACTGGGTCTTATTCACCAGTAAAAGTTTAGGGAAACTCTTTCAAATCGAAATCGAAGAAAAAGTTGTTCTGAAGCAGAGATAATGCTGCGGGAACTGAACAGCAAACAAGCACCATATAAAATATGTGGATATAAAATAGCACACAGGCAAATAAATGGCTGATTTAAATTTTAAGTAAAAAAAATAGTTTCTCTTCTGAAAGACAGGCTAATGCTTAGTAATCTGAGTTGAGTGAGCCTGCTGTTTGATGCTGGGAGTGGGTCAGGATGCACATTCTCTTGTTGGTGGAGGTGGCACATCATGTCTTATGGTGATGTTCTGCAGTGTGAATTGAAGTGCTAGTATAGTGTTTATTTGTTTTAAAAGACACTACTGCTTTGTAAAATAAAGTAAATAATTAATTGTAATTAAATCCTAAATTGTAATATTGTACAACTGCAGAATCACAAAACTGTCAACACAGAAAGTGTGCTCGTGAGTGAACATAGATGCTATTCTTACCTAAGAACAAATCCCAAATAAGAAGATATTAGTAAACGCCAGAATCTTCATGAACACTGTCTATGTGTGTTTTAAGAAAAAAGAATCTTCTTAATAATGGTTGATTTTTATAACATCAAAATGTAGTTAAGGAACAGGAACGGATCACTTGGAGTTCATTGACGTTCAGTTTATTAAACAGAGTCAGTTTTTACTGCTAAAATACATCTTTTTACAGAGCAAAGTAAAGACAGCAGTAAGGATAATCTTTAAAGATCTCAGTTTCACAAAGGGAATGCTACCTCTCCTCTGTTCGGGTAGTGGAATCATCAGTTTGTCGTGTTTCCTACTACCACACAGGGCTGTTTTGACCAGCGTATGCGGGCCTGGCAACGATGGCAGGACGCTCAGAGCACGCTCCAGAAAAAGAGAGAGGCCGAAGCCAAGCTGCTGTGGGCCAACAAGCCGGACAAACTGCAGCAAGCCAAAGAAGAGATCAATGAGGTAACAAACAGTATTTGTTACCACCAAGCTGACCACACAGTGCTGCTATAGGACTGAACCAAGCCTCAAAGGTGTTTCATATTAACACACACCCTTGGTTGTATTACAGTTGGGCAGGAGCTGTCCTCGGTAAATTTCAGATACAACTTGCTCATAGAAGTTTGACCAGTAACTTCCAGACGCCATGTAAAGTCACTTATAAAGGAGTATGAGATCCTTTCAGTATCACCAAGCTAAAAATTATTTTCAGTTGATTAATGAAGTCCTCTATTAAGAAAAATGCCAACCATTTGCTGGTTACAGCTTGGATACATGTGGTCATTTTCAGTGTTTTTATATGATTCTAAATTAAATATCTTTAAGATCAAAAAATACAAAATAATTGAAGATTTCACCTTGGACTTTGATTGCCATTTGCCACTACTTTCTGACATGTTATTGGAAAATTCATGGACAAATCAATTAGTTGCAATCCTAGATGGACGCTCTCTTAAAATTAAAAACTTAAATCTTAAAAACTTTGCTCTAAAATAAGAAACTGATAAGATGGATACTGATCTAATAACATAGATTCTGATAATAGTTTTTTTTCCTTGTGTATGTCCTCAGTGGGAGGCAAGAGTTACTCAGTATGAGAGAGATTTTGACAGGACTGGAATGACTGTACGCAAGGAAGTTCTCCGGTTTGAGGTATGTTAATACACGTATAAATGCTTTTCAAAGTCAAATGTTTCATCGTGTTGGTTGGATGAAGATTTAATATGACGTTTTCCAACACTTTAAAACACCAAAACTCTTCAATGATTTTTATAGCTGCTTGATAGTTGACCTTGTTGTATGGTAGGTTTTGTTAGCACTTACAGTATCCAGAACAATTTTATTGTAAGAGTAGTCCAGCTGGTGGCCTTTATCAGCACCATTTAAACATTTAAAACAGTCTGCTGTGTGATCGCATGCCAGTCTGCTAAACTATCTTATGTGTAGATTTTTCTTTAGGGGGATTGGATGAGCATGAAAAAGTTTGATCTGTAAGTTAAGTGAAAAGAGAGAGAGAGAGATCAGCATTTTTTATTTATACCACTGGCATGACTCTATGGTTGACACACACAGTCGTTTGGTCCAACACATGAGATGTGAAACTTTTGTGTTTCCAGAAAGAAAAAGCCAAGGACTTCAAGAGCCAGATAATCAAATATTTGGAGGCAATGATG
>OMLM01013678.1:9302-30759 GCA_900302695.1 Helostoma temminkii | reverse complement strand
CTAATGTTTTCTGTATTCGACAATGATATTGCAGTGTTACAGCTTATTTAGTTTTTTTGGGGGGGTGTGTTCCTTGATGTGCTTTTTGGAGCTACCTGCATATATGATGAGCATAATGGCTATTGTTTTGCAAAGGCAAGGACTGGAAAAGGCTGTGCGGAAACTCATTAAATATTTAGAGAGTGGGTCTGCCTCTCTTAGCACTAACCTGCCTCTGTCCTCTCCTCCAGATGGGATAATGTGACCTCATTTCTTCTTGGCTGTGTGCTGTGCCACATTCCTCTCAGCCAATGTGGTTGTCACAGTGTTTGTGTGAGAGGTCTTTATGAATTAATGTGGTTTGACTCAGCTGCTCAATCAGGTGTTGTTATCTGATGCGTAACCAACCGTCACTGGATATTAATGAGGATGATTCAATTAGGAATTAAGTGTCTCTTTTCAATTATAATGTGAGAATTGTTGTCAGTGCAGTAAATGTTGCTTTGTTGCTTTGGTTTGGCAAGACAGCCGACAATGAGGCTTTGTGTTGCATCAAGGACAAGAAGGTTTTGAAAAGCAAGAGGGTTTGTTCAAGGCTTAGTGGACACTGTTAAACTGTTAAAGGCCCACTCCTCCTCACTGTGAAACACTACACCAACTCTTTTACCACTGCAGTCCCAAGGAGTAAAAGCTGTTCCAGTAGTGGCACAGCTTACTACATTTGTGTGTGTTCCCACCATAATTTTAAAATGTTTTTAAATACACCTGTGTCACTCCTATCGTTGCTTCATGTGCACTGAGCTGAATTTATTCAGTAGGTTTTTAATTGTCTTTAAATCAATTAAACCATATTTTTAGCTTTAAAGTAGAACAACCTTTACAGCTACCTTTTAAGAATTTATAATTAATTGCAAAATAAATTGGTGGCAATAATAGGCTTGTTCCACAGCCTGGTAATTCATAGATTGTAAATGAATGTAACAAAAGAACACAGTAGTCAAAGTAGATAATTTAACAAAAGAGCAGATTTATAATCAACAGTAGATGTTTAGGGTAAATATATAAATATGTCGGACAGATATTTAAACTGGTAAGCTCGACGTTTCCTTGACTGTAGAGCTGAGCAACACATCAATGGCTGGAACAATCAGGACAGCGCACTAAACATCATGTGAGGCAAGAGCTTCCTGTATTCCCCAAGAAGCCGCACCCGTATGTTTTTAATCCACATCTTTGCTTCCATCCTGTAGTTTTAAAGTTAAAAACTTTAATTTACCATGTGAAAATGCATCTGCCGATCTCTACATTATTTATCCGTGAATAGAATGGAGAGAGGGTTTCATGGGGTGCTGTTACCCCGGATGATGACCAGTTTGTCACAAGGCTTGCACATACATATATAAAGTGTTAAAAAAAGTACTCTCATCTACAGTCACTTTAGAGTCACGAATTCACCTAACCATTTCATTGTTCTGTGGGAGGAAACCCACACAGGCATGAGGAGAACATGCAGACTCCACACTGAGACACCACACACAAATATCAATTTAATTTCTGTGATGAATCATGTCTTTTTAAAATATTTAACATAAAATTTATATTGCTGATGCTGATGCTGATAGATTATATTTATATTTAACATACTTGAAGTTGCATGAAACCTTCATGAAGATATTTGGTACAGAAGAAATCAAATATGTCTTTGAATACAAATAAATTTGGTCTTTCTCAGTGATGAATTAATTATTAATAACAGAACAGCTACTACCAAATGGTTAAAATGATACATCCATGCTTAGGTCCTAATAAGATCTTTTTTTTGTCAGTTAGTTAGTTAGTTATGTTTTGTTTTTCTTGATGACTTTTTTATTTTTTATTTTTTTTCTCTTCAGAAATTGCACATGTACAAAGTAGTGTACAGGCAGACTTGGAGGCGTGCCTTCCGATCATTTTCATTCATCACACTCATCTTGTTATTCTCTTGCTGTAAAGGTCTGCAGTCAGCACCTTATTACATTTCTGCAGATTATTCTTTTATCTGTTTGAACATGGTGCAGTAATAAAAGTTAATGTAAAACCCTTTGTAGTTATGTTGCATTGATGTTTTAATCTCTTCTCCTAACATAAGTATGTGGTATATATTGAGCTAATATTCATATTTTACAACAGGTTAAAACTGCATATAATTTATACATAGTATATATACATATATATACATTTAAAATGAACTACCTCTTACCTTCAAATATTTATTTATGTGATAATTGGTGTTTCAGTCTGAAAGATTTAATCGGGATTTCAGGGCCTAATCATACTGTACTGTCCACAATGTGACATGAAATTTCTCCCTATGATAAGAATTTGTCATATCGCATTACTGAAAATATACACTAATCAGGCATAACATTATGACCATCTGTACAATCTAATGCAGTCTGCTCTGCCATGAACTCTAGATTTACAAAGATATAATTTTTCAGTTTCTAAATTGAAACTGTGATAATTGTAATACATGTGTATTATTAAAGTCATTGTGAGCAGTGGTGACGTACTGGAGTATGTTATGTTAAGAGGCGTCTCAAATGTTTTGGACACAGTTGTGTGGCGATGGTTTGCATACATGCGTAATATGGACACTTCATGGACCAATTCAAGCATGGTGGAGGGCTGAACCAAAATGTTAATCTAAACTAGATCATCTAGCCAACAATTTTAGAAAAATGGATCACAGATACGCATTTTTAAAAATATTTCATTCACTGTCTACTTAGGTGATTAAGTATTTGCATATATATATATATAAGTAAATAAACTTAACATAAATGTAAATAAAAGAAAAGGCCTTGCCTTCATTTTTTTTCTCTTTTATTTGTAACTAAACGTATGTTTAACAATTTGTTGTCATTACGAAGTGTAAACATTACCAAGCTCCTGTTCAGTTCTCAATAAGTATTCTCTGTACGTTGTTGGCAATGTAACAAGTGCTTGCAGCTCAGCATTACATAGCGCAGATCAAGACGATTGCAATTAGGTCTCAAAAACATTTTCTACAATAAATCTAGTGCCATGTCTTATATGCATTGTAATGGCATGCGTTATTTCTTTCCATTGTTTTGAACTTTTCTCATACTGTACAACTTTTGTAAAAGACTCGGACAAGCTGGTTTGAATCTGAGGTGATTTTGTTTTTTCCTTTTTGGTACCGAAGGTTGTTCAACCGCTTGCTTGCATCTTTGGGCTTTCACTGTATTCTTGTGGGTGTTTCATTTTAGGGTGGTGAAACAGATTGCTTGTGTTACCGCTGCTAGTGAATACATTAACACGTCACGTTCGTTTGTCTTTTTCTGTTTTTGACAAACTCCCAGCGTTTCCTTCAGTCTTCCTATGCAGCATGTAAGTTAGCCACGTCCACATATTTACATTTTGCTGTATACACGGAACAAAAAAATTACAGTAGACATTTTATTCTGCGGTAATGATATATACCGTCATACCGCCCAGCCCTAGTTTTAACTCTAATCAGTCTTTTTATCATTCACCAGAGCTTTTCTGCTCATGAAGTCACTGAGTCTTACTGTCAAAGAGGATATACTGTTGGAACCGCCATCTTTGTTTGCCACATGCGGGTCAGTTGCTTACAACACTGTAGTCCAAGTTGGTACTAAACCATGGCAATGCTCTCATTATTTTTACGAAAATTGGATGAGTGGTACATATGAAATTGGTAGCTTCCATCAAAGTTTGTGTGTTCCTGTAGAGTTGAAGTATACTTTTCAGTGCAGGACACACATATTGAATCTCTTATGGAAACTGTTTTGCTGTAGAAAATGATGGGTCTGCCATTCCTGGTTAGCTTTATTTTCAATTGAACAACCATTTATCCACTTATTTTCAGCATCTTTCCAATTTGTCACATTTTTAGGCCTCCCACTAGTGCCCGAGGTTTCAAAGCACTCATTCCTATGGTACAATTAGCAACCCACAGAACTGCATAATGGTGTCCAGAAACACAGGATGGAGCACAGCACGACTCCTACAAGCCCATATGCTAGCTGACAGCATTTATGCCACCCTTCATTCTGCAGTGCATTTCCCACTACCCAGCTGTCAAGTCAAATGTCTTCAGCAGCATCAAAATAAATATGTTAACGCACTGCATCAGGATTAGTATTAGTATTTTTCTGATTTTAAGTCTCTACTTAAATTACTGAAATGGAATGAATAGAATAAGCATGTGACAGCCATGTGGTTTCATCATCACACTTTTCCTACAAAATGTAGGCACCTGAGCGCACAACTCTTCAAGCCTGAACACATACGCAGATGTAAATATGTGAGGGCCAGAACCAAATTGAACCAGATCTAGTCTTGGGAGGTTACTAAAGAGTATCAGTTCTTTTTTTAGCTGCTCTGACATTACATTTACCAGATGAGACAAGATTGCAAATGCATGCTAAATTCTCTGTGTCCTCTGGATGCAGCGTGCAACATGTTCACTATCTAATGACATTATAAAGCAATAATTTCAGCTTGTTGTGATTCCCTCAATGTGACAAATATACATGGGTGTACATTTTACTATTAAGTTGTTTATTTAGAGGTGAGAAGGAAAAGCAATGTATGGTTAATATAATATAACATACATATATGCACCTTCATTAATGTATACAATATCACAAAGACATGTCTCCAGGTAAGATAAATAAAGCTATTCTATGTAGAGTAGTTCCTTCTCTTAAAGAGTTTTTTAATGTTTGAATCAGCACTCGGAATGAACTCCGTATGAAAGGGCTGCCTTCAGAATAGGAACATGAAAAGCAATCATGGCATCCTTTCTTTTTGTAACTTCTGTGCAATTAAATATTTCTAAGTACTGAGTAGAGCTCAAGCAGTCCTGCAAAGCAAGGCCTGTATGAAGCACTAGCATTTCTTTGAAGTTTCTTGAGAGGGCCTTTTTTAATAGGACTTTGGCTAGCAGTAAGCACAGGCAACCTTTGAATCCTGCTTTCTTGAAGGCAATTAACTCTTTGACCCTTTCTTTGAAACTTAGATTCAGGATATAGTCAGCAAGACCACATAGAACATGCAGTACATTTTTTACCAATTACAGATGAATGGAGATTGTACTCGTGCATAAAATCTAGCAAAACCATAGGGCTTTCATTATGTATATATACGTTTTGCAGGAATACAGGAAAAATTGGAGTAATTTTTCACAACTTGCTGTCACCTCACATTACAGTTTTTTGGCATTGAGGTCACACAATGTTTTACACATTTTCTAGAAAATCAAGTGTTAATATGAACATACATGTCCCATTTACATGGATTTGATTGAGTTGAGTTGTTGTTATATGAGGCAACAAAATATTGTTTGTTTTTTTTATTTTGGGTTTTTTTTTGCAGCAGAGGAGTGACACAGTTGACATTGTGTTTTAGTTGAGAGTTAAAGCTTACCCAGCAGCCTTTTCTTCTTTTTCTCATTAGTAGTCTTATGGTATGAGTCCTCAGCATGTCTTTTCCTGCTGACAATTTGCTTTTTATTATTGAAGAAGTGACCTTGTATGTCTTCTGTGTACTTGCAAATGCATAGTTAAACAGTCACTACTTGGGATTATTTCAACAAATGCGTGGACAAGTACATCTGCTACGAGCCTGGTAGTCTGACTTGTATGTTTTATTTACATTTTTTCTTCTGTTTCAGCTGAAGGTGTGCCCCAGGTATTTTACTTTGGGCCCTGTGGGAAATACAATGCCATGGTTCTGGAACTGCTGGGCCCAAGTCTAGAGGACCTCTTTGACCTTTGTGACAGGACCTTTTCACTGAAGACTGTCTTAATGATAGCAATTCAGCTGGTGAGTGCAGAGCATTTTATGGTACATTGTTTATATGGTACTCATTTATTATGACTAATGAATTATTAGTGTTTAGAATTTGTGCAGGCAACATAAACAAGCAGATTGGTGTAAATTCTTATGACATTTGTGCAGATGTTCCACAATTAGGGCGAGGGTATACTTGCTGTTAACTGCACACTTGCATACACAACATAACGCCCTTGCACAGCTTGCAACAATTTGGTGCTTCGGTTGTGCACATCACCAGGAATTAACACTATACAGTGCCTATAAAAAGTATTCACCCCATGGATGTTTCACCCTTTTATTGACAGTATAAATCAATCATGGTCAATATAAGTTGGCGACTTGGAGTGTTGTTTTGTCTTCATGATGTGATAGTAGCCAGTAATACTGATTAACCATTGACTGGACCTTCCAAGTGTCTTTATACTGCAGTCACGTGAGACACATTCACTGCACTCAGGTGATCCCCATTTTACTAAGTGTGGGACTACAAGCATCAAATATCTTGACTTCTGTTGGATTATGTCAGTCATTTTAATAGGGGGTGAATATTAATGCAAACACTGATTTACATATTTTTATTTAATTGACATTACTTTGTAGAAACCTGTTTTCACTTTGACATTAATTAGGTATTTTTCTAAATTTTCTTTTTTTTTTTTTGGTCAAAGTCGCCATCTTATATTGGCAATGATTGATTTATAATGTCAATAAAAGGATACAACATCCAAGGGCCTGAATATTTTATAGGCTTTAATAGACTGTACTTATTCAAGATGCAGACCTGTGTATAACCAGTAGGGTTTAACAGCTTTCAGTGACCATAAAAATAGTGGTAAGTGTTTGGGGAAAAAAAAAACATTTTGTTTTTCCACTACCTGCATCAACATATCTGCCATTTATGTTGTCACTAACGTTTTCTAAGTTGTTATCTCAACATTAATCCCTGTCGCCACAGGTTCTGTTTGTTTTGCAAAGGCAGAAGTTCCAGATTAACAAATTCTGTTGTTTAGGGATAATTAGGCTCTAATCTGCCCCCTTGTGGGAAAATCCTCCAGACATACACAAAGTACGCAAAGGGCTATGTAAACAATGACAAATGTTGTTAACTTATGTATACAATCTGGCAACAGCAAGTTTACCTCTAGCCTTCTTCCTAGGCATGTTCCTAGGCTGTTATTGCCCAGTGCTCAACTCGATTTGCATCCCACTCTGCTTTTTGACTTAATGGTGGTTTTGAGTCACACTTGGGCATGCTTCAGAGACATGGTGTGAGTGGTACCGGAGGAAAATTGGGGAGAAAAAAAAAAAACCTCCATCCAAAATGTGCTCGCTCCTGCTCTGCAACCCTCACATGCTCCAGTCAGGATTCCTCAATATCACACCTCAGTGAAGGATCTTATGATTGACTCCATTGCTTTCTATGCATTGTGTTATAGCTGTTACTCTTGTGAGTTACAAATTTCTTTGTGGTTGTGAGCACTTGTTTAAAATTTCTTATCTATAAACACATTGTTATTGTGATCCTAATCGCCTGTACTTTTAGTCCTGTATGGTTTTGCATCTCAGTGTCTTGAAATTCTGACTCATTGTTTGTGTGATTAGTAGTGACTCAGTGTGGTTGCAGTGCAGCGGTGGTGAAGCAACTAGTAAATTCATCAATGATCAATCAATTGATGACAAGTTCAGAAATGTTTGATTTGAAAACACAAAATATGTTATAGTTGCAGCTAAGCCTAACGACTAATCTTTTAGACATTTCATAGAATAAAATGTTTGAGTAATTGTAAAATGACATTTATCATCAAAGGAGATTTTTTTTTTTTCAGGCTGTCAGTATTATAATGGCAGATTTTATAGAAATAATCAGGTCACTGTTTGGTTCATGTACTCAATTTGGTTATTATACCTTTAAAAGGGTACTCAGCACTAATATTAATCACTGTAGCAAAACAGGATGTCTGGTGTAGCTAGCTGAATATACACAGGGGAAGATCACTATCAGATAAACAAAACTATCGCTAGGGCCACAGAAGATATATACATTTTTAAATGCATGTTACTAATTGTTACCACTGAACTGATCTTAATTTATAAAAATTTAAATGTGTCAAACAGCTGTATTTGCAAGACTTGTATGTTGTAAAATGTATGCAGCCAAAGTGTCATTATTTGAACATCTCGACTGACTTTATGACATTACTGTTCTCTTTCTCACCAGATTTCTCGAATGGAGTATGTGCACTCTAAAAACCTCATTTATAGAGATGTAAAACCTGAAAACTTTCTGATTGGACGGCAAGGAAATAAAAAGGAGCACATTATCCACATTATTGACTTTGGCCTGGCTAAAGAGTACATTGACCCTGAGACCAAAAAACACATTCCATACCGGGAGCACAAGAGTTTGACTGGCACTGCCAGATATATGTCCATCAATACACACTTAGGCAAAGGTAAGGCATTTTAGAGTTTTGTATTTGTTTTTGTTTCTATACTGTTCTTAATAATCTTAATTACAAAAGGTGGTTTGGATTTAATTATTGATGTCTCTCAGTAAAATTATTACTACTATTATTACTATTAATATAGAGCAAAGCCGGCGAGATGACCTGGAGGCCTTAGGCCACATGTTCATGTATTTCCTTCGTGGGAGTCTACCTTGGCAAGGACTAAAGGTACGCCGAGTACATGTACAAGTGAACCAGTATCTGTTAAAGAATCAGTTTTATCCTAATTAGAAAAAATCATTGATGCAAACATCTCAAGAGCATCTGATTAGCCAAATGATTAAAGTACAAGCCACATGACTAGAATATCCACAGTTTGATTCCAGTCAGATTTAACAAGTCCTGTTTATATATTATAAGTCACACACCTCCTTTCTCTCACACCTTTCCTTCTGATAAAAGATCAGGATTGATTCATATGTTTTTCTGTTTTGGATGATCTGCAGGCTGACACACTGAAAGAACGATACCAGAAAATCGGAGACACAAAACGAAATACTCCCATCGAAGTCCTCTGTGAGAACTTCCCAGGTAAAATGAAGTGCATTCTATTAAGAGATGTTTCTGATGTTTTAGCCTGCCTGTTTAAAATAAATGAGGGGGCCAAAACATTATAACCAGTGAAGCTAGAAAGCAAGAAAATATTTTTCCAAGTGAATTGCTTTGCTATTACACCTACTGCCTAATATGCATTTTTTTTGTTTTGTTTCTTGTTTCATTCAGAGGAGATGGCCACTTACCTGCGATATGTGAGACGATTGGACTTCTTTGAAAAGCCTGACTATGAATATCTGAGGACTCTGTTCACTGAACTGTTTGAGAGAAAAGGATACACTTTTGACTACACTTATGACTGGGTTGGCAGACAGATAGTAAGTACAGAATGTTGAGAGATGCATTTTTACGTTGACAATTTTCAGCAAACCACTTGACTACTCCATATATTCCCCTCAGCCTACACCAGTGGGATCTGTCCATATAGAGTCTGGAGCATCTGCTGTCACAAGAGAGAGCCATCCTCACAGAGACCGGCCTTCGCAGCACCCACCAATTAGAAATCAGGTAGGGTGAGTTTTGTTTTCTGTAGGGAAGGGAAGTATGGTTGTGTGTGCATATGTCATTATTTGTTTGTGTGGACACATTTTGTTTTAGTACAATTGTTATGAGGTCATTTTGGCTTTGTTAGACATTTAAGCTGGTCCTCACATCTTTTTGGGGTTAAGACTAGGTGTTATGGTTAAGGTTACAATTAGAGTTAGGATAAAGCTTAGAGCTGCACATTTAATTGTAATGGTTAGGGTAAAGGGCTTGTGTCCTCGCAAGTATAAAGAGTGTGTGTGTGTGTGTGTGTGTGTGTGTGTTTATGTATTGTCAAACTTTTGCCCAGTGAAAACAAAGGCTTTATTACAATGTAGAGGTAAGCGATTGGCTGATTTTAGTCATGGTCGATCTTGTTTCATTGTGCAGATCAGACCGCCTTTTATTTTACGTCATCCTGCTCTTGTATGCAAACTTTATGTAGTGTTAATAATGTTGATCTGTGCTAGGTCATCAAATTAAGAGCTCCAGATTGGTCACCTTTGGGCGAGACATGTAGGGGACAAGTGGAAATATTTACACATTGTCATTTGTGTCATTCATCCTGTATTAAAAGTAATTTCAAGGCAAACTTACTCATTTCTTTCAACATATTACACACTACAGCCTGCAAGCCGAACTGATGGTGTGAGAATGTGACACAGGATCTGGACTGATAGCAAGTGTAGATAACATTCACAGCAGCCTCCCAATGATTATCACTGTTGCTGCAGCAGGTCAGATCAGCTGCTGCTACCTAATGTTAATTCTATGACAAGCCAAAATTAAACTTGCTGTCATCAGGTTTCTCAGTTATCTGCATGACAGTGGCGAAATGTGTTCAACACAGCACAGCTGATTGTAAACCACAGATTATTTTTGTAGTAGGAGGTATCTCTTGCTAACATTGCTGAAACTTGTCTTTTCTTAAAGCCATGAGATGATCTCACATCAGTTTAGGCAGCCAGAATTTCCAGTTAAAATGTTATTTTCATCATGTCATTAAACAAGCAGAACACAGCTGATCAGACCAGAAAACAAACAGAAATTTAAATGTATAAGCTGATTGACAGCAGCCCACAAACATACATCAGTTGAGATATTACTTCACAATCACTGGTACACTGATGATAGCCATTAAATCATTAGGGGTTGTCCTCAGAGGTACATTGGCTCAGTGGCGCAGTCCATCCTTGCTTTTTTTTTGTGCCATAAGTAAGTGTCAAATTTAAGTAATGTTTTTGCTCCATGTAAGCTGAATAAGGACATTTGAACTGCTTTGATTATGACTGATATTGTGAAGACAACTCCTCAAACTAGTAGCTTTCTTTATTTTAAAAATTAAAACATTGTCAAACTGTTTAGTAATTTAGGTTCAGTGTTAAGATGTAAATGTGTAACTGACATTTAGTCTGAGATGTAAGAGTGCACCTCCATGTGGCTTCAGGCACATTATAGTTTCAGTTGTCTGGCTGAAGCCTTGCTTTGATTTTGATTTGACTTTTTTGTTTTGTTACTTTTTTTTTCTTCTCCATTTCTCATGCTGCTTTGCATGATACCTGGCCATGCACATCCAAATACCCATCTTTCCTAACACAATTATTTCATCACCCCCTTCCCTCTTCCACTGCACCGCTAATCCAACTTCCCCTCTCATCACTGATACCCCCGACTCCTGAGCAGACAGCGGTCTCAGATCGACGAGGAGCATGGGAGGTGCAGCCCACACGCCAAGCAAACTCCTCCTATCTGACCTCCCACCTGGCAGCGGACAGGCACGGGGGCTCAGTACAGGTATACACCCCTTACCTGATCAGCCAGCAGCCCCCACCCAGTCTTTATGGAGTCAGATCTGTCTCATAGTAGTTCGTAGTCATCGTTGTAGTCCAGAATCAGTAATATTACAAATGTGGCCTGTAGATTAAAGTTTTCAATTGTCTGTAAATCTGAAATGTTCTTTTGGATGAATTTGGTCTAGTTACCTTGTTCTCATTTGTATTTTAACTAAACAACAAGAATTTTAAAAATCCAAAGACATAGTATTTAAAAAAAACAGATTTTCATTTTTAAAAGGAATTTTACATAGTTCAGTAGCAGATATTTTATCAGAGCTTGACACTTTTGACACTAATGTTTATATGTTTTGAGATTGAGACAGATCTACAGCCATATACCGCCCCACACTCCTTTACCCCTGGCTGGGAAATGTTATTTTTCTGCACCACCATATGCATGCATGCATCTGGTGCCACCCACCCCAGATGGTGAAAGTTTGATTTTTCGCTTCGTTGTGGCATTTTGATCTCAGATCTTACAAGGTTTCAGGGTGCTTGGACATTCCCTGCAAGATCAAGAAGCCTCTTGCATGGCAGGGTGACCTGGCATAGCCGGCATGCTCTGACGTCGTAAATAGTCATTATTATTCTTGACCTCCTAGTGTAATTTTCATTCCTCCAAAGGTTGTCCCTGTCTTCAAGATTTTTTTTTATTCATTTATTTTTGCATAGGTGTGTACAGTGTATGCTTGAGTAGATCTTTAGTGACTCTCATAAATGTAATTTGTTTTGAAATAAAAAGTTGCCATTCATATTGGTAATGAAAACAAAACAGTATTTGGGCCATATTTCCTGCATGTATATTTTTTATATTTTATATTTCACAATAAAATGATTTTTTATATAGTAGTATAAAGTAGGCTTCAGTAAGCACAGTGGCAGAGTAACTTGTGCAGTAGTTTAACATCTTGCACATTGTTTTTTTTTTCTTTTTCAAAGCAGTGTGTTAATACATCTGTGCAAAGTTGATGAAAGTGTTTTTCCTATTTGTCAGCTTGTCTAACATATTCTCCTGTCATTCAACATGAATGGCAGTGAATGGGGTTATTACAGAATTGTACATTGTGCACACCTTTGCACAACATGTTATACTACATTTACATTAGCATTTCTTCTACAGGGAAATGTCGATCTGTTAAAAGTTAATTTTTACATGTTGTTATTTTACATTTGTCGTTCATTGTATTCTTTTTGTAAACGGCTTGTTTTTGTTTTACAAGTTTTTTCTCTCTTTTACACACATAGAAATACAAATGGTAAAAGATAAGTAGATTCACTTATTACACCATTAATATAAATTAACTTTAGACTGCTGAATGTGTTCAATCTAAGCTTAAACAAAATAAAGATGCAACGTATATATCTGTCTGTCTATAATATTAAGTACTCTTCAGAAAGTATTTTACACCCCTCACATGAACATTTGAGTATTTCTGACAGTCAGTGTTACTAACAAAACCTTACAGACTTGCATATTAGCAACAGACAAGAATATGCAACAGTAGTGTTAAATGTATTTATGTAATGCAAACCACTAATATTTTCATTTGTGTCGTTCATGTGTTCTTTGTCGCTGTGAGAAGTAGACTGGTAACTTTTTCTTTCCTTTCTTTCACAACAGTAGCTGTTTTTTATATAGATTCTGGCCAACATACTAACATGAAACTGTTGTGTGGATTGATACGAATATCTGTGGGTCAATTTCAACTAACACCCATCTGTGCCGCAGGTGGTCAGTTCAACCAATGGGGAGCTAAATGCAGACGATCCACTGGCAGCTCACTCCAATGCTCCGATTACAGCTCAGGCAGAGGTGGAGGTGGTCGACGAGGCCAAGTATGTCATACACCCACCACACCTCTCCTCCACATCCATCTGTCACCTCCTCTCTTTCCTTACTCTTCCTTTCTACTGCTCTCTGTCTCTCTCACTCACCACCTTTTGCTATGCTGTGGATTTGTGACAGCCCCCACCCTCAGCTGTCATCCTGCTCATGCTCCTATTATCTTCTGACTGTGTGGGTTTTGATCTCGACTGCTCCCTGTGTCTGTGCTGTTCTTTCAATTGTGTGTGTGTGTGTGTGTGCGCGCGTGTGTTATTTTTACTTTTTTTTTTTTTTCAGAAAGAGAAAAATAATCTAACTTCTCAGTCAGAGCTAATACAGCTTCATATACCTGTAGCCTGAGCAGACAGCCAGCCACTTACACAGGCAACACTGGTAGCAGCTGAGTCGCTTTGACTTCTTAAAGAAACATACCACTGTTGATTAGCAGGATTCCAGTGAAATTAACTGTAGCATTAATGATCAATGCAGTGCAGATTCTAGCCACACGTTTACATATATAAAGTTTATGGCTATGATGCCACATCTTCTACCAAACATGATGGGGCTCATGGAAACCACTTAGAGCTGGTAGCGCCAGCTAAATGCTGTGCTGAATGGCCGGCGGCCCACTGCACTGCTGGCTGAATGTTGTGTCAGTCTGCTGACTGTGAAGAGCTGAGTGGCGCTTTTATAATACACACAGCTCTGAGACAAAATACATTAATGGAGAAAATCCATTCAGTTGCACTTTGAAGCTGCTGGATATTACAGCAAACAGCTAGACTGATCTTTGTTTGGTTTCAGAATGGTGCTTTGTCTATAGTCCTCATTTTATTCCAAAACTGATTGATTGAGGGAGGGCACTGCCCTGATTTGGCTCTGTCAGCTTTGTTTCCACACAGAACAAAAGTAGTGCAGATCAACCCAGTTGTTTTAAAGTGGACACTTGAATTAAAAGTGGAATTGAATTAAAAGATTTTCACAAATTAATTGTAAATTATTAAATCAAATCAAAAATAGAAATCACTTTTACTGTATACTGGAGATGCACCAATTCCAATTTCTTGGCTGATTCTGTTTGGTTTGTTTTTGTTGTTGTTTTTTTACACCTGCCGATTCAGATTTTCTTTCTTTCTAACAACTATACTTGATAATATGCACTAAATTTCTTTAACTCTAACATATATAAATAAATAAATAAATAACAAGGCACAGAATGTTTTAGTGATTGGTCTTGGTATTAAATTAATTCATTCTTAAGCATATTTCAGCTTGGGATAATGGTCCAATCTAATTTGCATGTTAGGGCGTTATATAATCCAGTGCTCTCAAATCATGGGATTTATAGCTTTCGGTATGTTTTCTCAACAGGACTGCACCAGAGTTCACTAAACGGTTTAGATTGAGACCTCCTCATTTCGAGGGTTTTGTTATGTTTTTGAGTTAAATTTAAACAAACTAAAACTTGTAGGTGTGAAAGCACCATTAAACTTTCTTCCAAAGAACCGCTTATAACTGCCTGAGAAATCACTCTACTTCAGTCATTCTACTGATCAGCCTTTGCAGATGTTCAGGTGTGGTTTCCTCCCAGGCCTTCTGTAGCACTTCCTGATAGTGCTGGTTGGGCTATGTTCCCAAATTCTTGAGCCTGGCTTCTCCCTCATCAGCTTGTTGGGGTTCAGAGCTGGCGATAGTGATGCAGTAGCTACCTTGTTCTCAAATAATTCTTGCACAACTGGGATGATTGCTTGAGGTCGTTGTCTTGCTGCAACATGGAGTTATCCCCAGTCGGAGAATGCCATGCCTCTTCAGTATAGAGTGGTATCCATCCTGATTGAGGTTTGCTTGCGCACAATGCAGATCAACCTCTCTTCCATTGCTAAACCATTCTCACATTATCACAGTTCTACCTTCATGCTTCACTGATGGTGTTGTCCAGGCATCTATCATCTTTTTGTGAACTCTTCGTCTGAGCTCTGTACATGTTCTTTCCATGGATTCAAACACCTCAAACCTAGACTTATCAGTCCACAAGACTTGGTTCCAGTCACTGAAACTCTGCTGTTTGTACATCTTGGCCCACTGCAACTTTTTCTTCAGATTTGCCAATCTTAGTAGGGTTTTTACTTGGAAACTCTGCCCATAGGGGCCAGCTGACCTGAGTCTCCTGTGCACAGTGTCTGCGTAATAATGTCATGGTGTCTCCAAACGTTGTCTTGCCAGTGTATCTATCCTGAAGCTCCAGAGGTTCTGTAACTTTACACCCATTCTTTTTCTGCCTTCTTCCACTTCCCTGTATTCACACCATAAGAGTTTGATATGATTGGCATGTTCACTACTAGTCTCTTTGGTACCTCTTCAAACAAGCTGATGAGAACATAATAATGAATTAAGGTTTAGCTTTTGAAGGAAATTCAGCTGTTAGTACATAAATATAGTATGTACAGTGAGCTATTTTATCTTTTATCTTAAAGTAGCTATTAAAACACTTGGAAACAATTAATACATTTTTCGACAAGCGGAAGCTTATTTTCACAAAACGGGATAATAGCTTACAAAACATTTGCAAATGTATTACACATTACACATTTTGATACTGTAACTCTTTCATAGCCATGAATTCTGGGAGACGGTTAACTCCAGAATAGATGTTCTGTAATCTTTACTTACCTTTTTAACCTCTCAGACTTTCCCCCTCTGTGTCCACCCGTGTCTTGTTGGTGTGTTTGTGTGCATGTTTGTGTGCATGTTTGTGAGGCCAGTCCCATCATCTTGGTCTTGCTGTATTAATCTATCTTTCTTTTCTCTTTACACTCTTTCCTCTCTCTTTTTCTGTAGCTGCGTGAAAATGCTCAACCTGTGGTGAGTCCCTCTCTGCTAGTCCACATCAGACTCATGGGACAGGGAGTGGACCAGCCTAGGCTGGGCCCAGTGGAGTTACTAACAAATTTTAACTACTGACTCTCACTGGTACAATAGTGCCCTATTCCTCAGAGAACATTGTGTACCATATGTACTATCAAGTCTCTGCCTTTTCTGCTGTTTTTTTCCCACCATTGCCCAATGTTTAGTAACAGATGAGAAAAGAATACTACAAAATGTTCTCCATTGTGATCAGTCAGCCAGTTGTCTCTCTTGTGGCCCCTGTACGATTTGTGAACACTGACATATTGCCCCTTTCACATTGAGGGTCTTATTGCATGGTGCACTGTTATTTATCACTGATGAATAAAAAATGATCCAGTCACTGTCCTATGTCTTCATCCACAGCTTTTTTCTTGTCTTTCTGTGTTTTTATTGACTATTCGGGCTCTCCATGTCTTGTGCTGTTTGTTTGCACTGCTCTGTTTTTGCATAGGTTCCCTGCAGCAGTTTGTGTTTGAGTCCTCTCTGCCATTTTTCTTTTCTTAAAATAGTAGGAGGTGAATAAGCATACAAACACTTACAATGCTAATGTTTTTACTAATCATGTGTTTTGTGAGTTGCGGTTATCACTATTGTGATTTTGAAAGACTCAAATGAAGCTCTTGTGATATTTAAAAAACACTAATTTAAGAAGTCGTGTTAATTTTTCTTTATTTTTGCCTCATTTGAAGATTGACTCGCCTGCATACCAATTTAAACTCTGCATCTGTCTGCAGGTGCTGCTGTTTCTTCAAGCGAAAACGGAAGAAGAACACACAGAGGCACAAATGATCGTCCACCACCAGCCTGAAAAGTGACCGGCGCAGTTGATTTTCATTTCAGAAATCAATAAGGTCCCATTCAGAATTTAAAAAGGAGACAACTGAAAGATCTTGATTGAATTTTCCTCTGGTGGGACCAGTTCAAATGGGTTGTTGAGATGTACAAGACGTTTGTCTTTAGATGGGATTCCTTTTTCATTTTTTTCCCTTTTCCAACATGTGTGGGAATGTTTTGCAGGCCAGTCCGCCAAACAGGGAACCTTTTTGTTGGAATTTTGCAGAGAAAAATCCTGAAGAGACCAAGCATTTGTAATTCTTCTCTCTTCATTTTTGGCATATTTTTTGCTCCTGTTTCTTTTCTGTGATTTTGCAAAGGAAGAGACATGTCTTCCTGTGGAATCTTGCCACCTCCAACTTGCTATCCACTATGGTTTCTTTGTTTGACTCAAGAAATCACGTTTCATCTCCCCTCAATCAAGTCCCAGCCCAGAGTGGTTTGTCTGTCATAGGTTTGCTAACTCATTCTGACACAACGCTCTTTTGGTAATTCCTGACACGGGACTGAATGTAAACCTCACACACGAGGAGCCAAGAGTGCAAATGCCTATATTCACTCACAGGCACAGAGAGCATCCATTTGCCATTTGGCCCCTGCACTTTTTCCCCTCCAAAGAGGTCAGCCGTGGCACTGGGACCCAGGCCTGAGAGAAGAGAAGACCAGAGATGCCTCCTGCACTGTGTTCTCTGAGGATGATTTCTGCACATGCTGCTTGGTTAAATCACTCCCCTTAACCACACCACTTTTCAAAACACACTACAGTCTCTCATGCAGTTTTGCTCCTGTTGGCTTTGTGATGATGAGCAGCAACCTGACACTTGTACAAGGGGCTGGGAAAAAAAAAAAACTATTTATGCTATTTATCCCTTGGTTGCCACAAGTTTTCTTACTAATTCTAAAACATACACACTGAATGTATGGACAGAAAAGCAGATGATTTTGGAGCATTCATTTAAACGGTCCTGCACATGGGAAGGAAATTGCAGTAAAGGAGTTTAAGGCCAATGTGAAAAAAAAAAAAAGGAAAAAAAAAAAAAAAGCTAACAAGCGAGACCAAAACCAAATGGATTATGTGTTGAGAGGATCCTAAATGACAGTGATCCTAAAAATGTGATTGATAACTATGCCTCTACAGTAATAGACACTGGGGCATGTTGCTTTGGAATGACAAGAGAAACTGGCGAGATGTGTTTTGGCGGTTGAATCTCAGCTTCACGACGCTACTGTCCAATGCCTTAACCCCAACCAGTTGACCACCACATCACATCAACAGTTGGATTTATGAGTTGGCAGCATGTTGGTCATTTACAGCGCAATTTTTAGGCTCTCCATACAGCCCCGAGTTGCTGACTGTTCCCAGCTAGCATCAGAGCAGTTAATGACTTCCTTTGCAACTCTGAAGATTTATTCCCATGAAAGCAATGCCAAATGGAAAGTTTGGTCTAATAATAATCTGTAATGGTGTTAAGAGTTCCCTACCCCTGCCTGCCATGTCTGAAGACCTCTGCAACGCAATGTGTGATGTTTGGGTGCCCCTCCTCAACGTTAAGGGAGGAGTGTGGTGACGACAGATAAGTGAACATGTCCATACCATTTTTGTTATTATTTAGTGTCATGGAGGACTGCCTTGAAACAATATCCTCAATACATCCGCTTGCCTATCCTCCTAACAGCGAGTGAATCACCTTTAGATGTGTTTTTTTTTTGTTTGTTTGTTTTTTTTTTAATATCTTGCTAATGTGAATTTCTTAAATGCAATTTTTGTTTCTCCATTCCAAATAGCCATGGTTTTTATAGGGAAAGAGAGGGTAACAAAAAAGCTCAAAACCATGTCTGCACTACATTTGTTGACCCTGGCTTTCCCTGACAAGACCCTGCCTTCTTAATACTGTACTTTAAATGTGCTTATTACTTTAATTGTAGCTGCCTCGTGTGCTAGGCCTTCCCTATAGGGTGCAGGGAATACACTTTAAAATTCATTTTATCCCCACCCACTCTGCTTTTTTTGTGCCATGACATCTTCCTTCATTATTCTCTGCACGCACACACACACACACACACACGCAAGTCCTAGATGAATCAGTGCTCAGTCTAGTGTTAGATTTGGCATTTTGTGGACCTGCTCCATTATCTTTGGAAATACAATGTTGTAGATGTTGCAGACTATCTCAATGGATCAGTATGTAAACCTGCTTGTTGTGTATTTACACTGTATAGGTTTTGGTTTATTCTTACGCCTGACATGTCAGTTACTCCAGGGTCTAAGTTATTGTGTTATTGAAAGTACTTGAATATGAAAAATTTACGGGACCTTTTTGTTTGTTTTTAATTTTCTTGGTCATTATCATGGTAATTCCATGCATAGGATTCGAGGGGAATGGTGGGAAACCTATTGAATCGCTATTTGAATGATTGCAATCTGTTTCTTTGAGATGTCTTAGTGCCTCGTGAGTGTGTTGACCAGGTGAAACTTTGTCAGTCTCACCTGTGGAGTCCTGTGCCAGTTGGTGTGAATGACTGGTTGAGGCTTGAGTCGTTAGCTTTATCCAGGAGAGGTACAGTTATATGTAGGTTTGGAGGTTAAAATCTCTGAAACGTGTTGTGGATGAATCCTCCAACTTTCAGACACTAAACCTGTGACATCTGCTGCCTGTGATTCTCCCCATAAAGCATTAGCAGCACTTGGACTGTTGCATTTGATTTAAATGAGAATAGTTGTGAGATGAATATCGAGAGTATATAGCCTTCAATGTTTCCCCCTTAAATTCCCCGAGTGCCATTCCTGAGACTACTGCTAGCCCATGCCTTTTGCCTGTGCCAGGAAAATATGAAGTTGAATGTGTGTTTTGTTCATTTGCTTTTTGTTTTTTGCTTGTTTGTTTTACCACCGCATGTCCACTGTCATTTTAAATAATCACAGAGCAACATGGCTTAATTCAATACCAAGAAGTGTTGGAGAGCGTCGGCAAAAGTGTTTTATTAGTAATTTCTGTTGGTTTCTTTCTTTGTCATAACTCAGAAGAACTGATGCCATTTTATCAACCATATTTATTACTTCAGATTTAGTTTGTGACTGGTCGTCTTGGCAACATCTGCTTCTTCCCTCAACAGTGGGTCATCTCACTCTTTAGCTCATGGCTGATGGTGGAGATAGATGTATTATTCTGATTTACATTTTACTCTCTGGACCTTGGGCAGAGCAATATAGGAGTACTCTGTATAATTTTAATCTGCATGGTTTATCTGGAGACAACAGCAAGCGGTAAATCTCCAGTTAATTTCCTCACCTGTAGCGCTCATCTACCGTCGGGTCAGTGAGACGTTACGGCTTCTTCATGTGGAATAAATAACTTTGTCTTCTCACAGCACATTCCATTTCATTTCCCCATACATTTTTTAAACAATTCACTTTAGTTGGACTTGTGTTTATGGCTTTGATTGTGTTTCTCATTCTTGTGTCAAAGTTGTGTAAAGCAAAGCAAAAGACGGTTAAAGTGTGAATGACTGGCTTAAGTCTTTTTGGGTTCTCTGGCACTTTTTCCTTGTTGCTGTACTGTAGAATTGTCTTGGATTACTGTATAACTTTCTTTGAGGGAGAGGGTTTAGGGTGACATTTACTGCAATATTGTGGTGATTATTTGAAAATTGTAAAGTGTACAGTGTTCACAATTGTAGTCTTTATTTTTTTCTGTTGGGATACCATATAAAAATGTATTCTTTGATTGTTTTTTTTTTTCTCTCAGACTGTGGAAAATCAAATTGTACAGCTCTAAGAGTCTATCCTTCCCTCAGCATTTTTTTCAGAGCTATGATTAAGAGAAATCTTAAAGCTGTAAATAAATATTATTGTGTTGAAATATGAATGTCATTTCAAAAATGTATTTGAATGAGTTAGTCAAGGGCTTCAAGAATGAAGGACCCACATTTCTTCTTTTTATGGTTTCATACTTTTAATTTGCAGAAAGGTTAAGGTCCTTTTTATCAAAGATGCCTATGTTTTGTTTCCCTCCTTGGAAAATACAATGTGTCACACATGAACCTTATAAAATCACTTTTTATTCCCTCCACACCTAAAGGGAAACTCCAGTTTGCACCCTTTTTTATGTAAAATAAAAGATCTCTCCACCTTGTGGGAATGTCTTTTGTGGTATGATTTTGTACTGATTGCTCATGATTTTTGATGTGTTAAAGCAACAGTATGTTATTTTACTCATATATTTATATTTTTTTAGTAGAAATGTGCTCCATAATGTCTGACTTCGCAGTGAAGAAAAGCTTTTAGCTAGACAATAATTGTAATTTCATAATAATGCCTCAAGTTGCATATTTTATCTTCATGTGCAAAGATGATGAATTCTGTTAGTTTAGATCAATGTTAGATTAAATTTAAAATCTGAGACTCAAATACGATGATAACATGTTCAGTTTGCTCTAGTCTGCTTAAAAAAATGCGTTTTCTTCGTCACTAAAAAGGCGGTTACACAGCTGTTTTCTCAGGTGGTCCCAGTGACTAGGAGTCAGTTTGAAGCCACTTGAGTGTTACTCTTCTGTGATATTACTGCTTTACTTTAAAGAACTTTACTTTTCAGGAAATTCAGTTAGATTTGATGGGGAACCTTGTA
>OMLM01013677.1:20302-35067 GCA_900302695.1 Helostoma temminkii | reverse complement strand
ACATTTCACTATAGATAAATATAAAGTGAGACAATGTGACAGTGAAACGCAAACAAGTCAAACAGACAGAAACGTTGCTGCAACAACCATTGAAGAGATGGACGCAGTTTTACGACAACTCTTAAATCATCTGTTTTAGTAACATCCTTCTCTTCCATGGAGGCTGAAACTGACATGAATTTATTGCAATAATGAGTCAGCAAATTAAGCTAACGAAGGCTAACAGCTGATGTTTAGTTTTAACAGTGATCAACGTAATGTAACCAAAACCAAACAACCAAAACCCAAAACTAGTTAGTTGTGACTAGTGATCATTCTCTGCACAGCCTAATCCAAACGCTTCTTTATTTTGCTCTCTCTTACATTCCACAGCTTTAAAAAAACACAGAGACAAAAAGCTTCTCTCTTCCATTCCTGACAGCATGTAAGCTGACACTGCTCCTTTCTCCCTGTTATTTCTCCTCTTTCCACCTTTCTCCTCTCATCTGCCTGACGGAGCTGAACTCGTTTCAGTAAAAGCCCAGGGAGGAGAGGGGGCTGAAATCAGAGCCGTTCCCTCGGAGGTGGAGGCGATTTATGGTGTGTTTGCGCAAAGGGAGGGAGAGGAGGAGGAGCAGAGGGAAGGAAAGGAGGGCAATGAGCAGCGACAGAGGTTGAGGAATTGGGACAAAAGTTTGGTGAAAAAGAAAAGAGCTGTGGAGTTTATTGTTGGAGAAGAAGAGCTCTGAAAGACAAGGATTAGCAGGAGGAAGACCACTGTGTTCGCTCTGTGATCACACTTTCAGGTCACGCTGAGTGCCGGAAAGGTACTTCCAGGTAGGACAACAGGGCAAAGGTCACTGCTGCTGCTGCTCTTTGCCGGATCACGTTTTCCATGTGTAGTTTCATCTGTTTTCAACTCATCTCAGCTGTCAACATTGTGTCAGTCCACTAGAAACAGCAGAGCTGCAGATATACTGTAGGACAGGAGGAGCTCTACTGTGTTTCTAAGAGCAGACTATATTCCACGTCCTTGGTTGTCTCGTGTTCAGTGCTGAGAACTGAGCTTTTGTAGTGCAGATTAAATCCGCCTCAGCTTCTCTCGTCAGGTTTCACTCTGTTGAGTCATCAAAGCTTTTTTCCATCATGCAATGGTTGACTTTTATTCATCTATTTGCCTTTAAGATGTTATTACAAGACACATTTACACGTGTCTGCTTCAGTGTACTGCAGGAGGTGGTGGTTTTCTTCATGTGTATTGTGATATTTTATGAGCAGACATAGTGTTATGGATTTCTACCTTCCCAGTGGTTTGTGCCTGTAGCTGTAGCTTAATTTGTCTTGAGATCTGAGTTTGTTATACTTAGACCAATAAATGGAACTGAAGAAAAATTACATTACGAAAATAAACCTCAACATGACTTTCTGCAAGCATTGTCCTCATGAGTCTGAAGAGTCCACAGATCCCTCATTGGGCAGTTTTAGGGGGAATGTTTGGGTGGTGTCTTAGTAATGTTAGAGGTGTATTAGTTGTAGACTGACGTATTTAAGTAATGTCATCGGTGCTACTGACCACATACCTCCTTAAATAGTTTGTGCCTGTCTGGAGCAGGGGTGGGTAATTCAGGTCTTAAAGACAGGTCGAAGACTGGATCTGGCCAGCCCTCGTCTGGAGGGTGTAAAAAGATCAGCCACATGGGGGCAGGCAAGGGCCTAGCCCTCTCTCGCTAAAGAGGAAGTCTCTTCTTCGTGTGGCCACGTGTTGCTCACTGCAGCCACTAGACATGTATACAAAAGGACATACGTGTTGATCATTGTTTGCAGCACTGTCAGTCCAAAATCTCCACCAAAAATCCATTCAGATATACTTTGTGTCCTATATTGATGCATCTGATATTTCTCCACTAATTCATTCATTTTTAATTTGTCACCATCTGTAGTTCCAGTTGAAAGTAGAGCTGCCGTTGAATCTTTCTACAGTGTAAATCCTTTTAAATGCTCAATGTACATGCAACTTCCAAAATATGATCCGTGGGAAGGCAGGAAGAACTCGAAGTATTTGCAGCTGCATTTATTTATCCAAACCATCATGTTGTGTGGACAAAGACCAAATCTTTTGAATATCGTGTCCGAGCTAAATCGTGTTCAATTGTGGAGGAAACACAAGGAACACTTTAATTACAATTTGCCATACTAAATGTATAGGCATAGTTTTTGTGTAGTGTTGGCTTCTTTACTCTTGGTGTCTGCATATCAGAAAAAAACTGGCATTAATAAAAAACATGCAGAATAATTAAAACTGCATTTTAGTCCTTCAAAGCTGTTTTAGTCGTCTCATGTGTCTGGACGATGGTTTAACAGTGCTTCTATGTGAATGATAGTGGTTTTAGATTGGCTCTGATATGAACTTTAACTGGACTTGATAGGTATTTAACTGGTTAATAATAATCACACCCACTCAACAACATGTTTAGGTACAGTGGGTCAGAATTTGCTGTGTTCCACCCAACAATGTCAGCAGCAGCCTGTGTGGTGAATACAGAGTAAAATAAAAAGTGTGGGTTCATCTGTGTGAGAGAGATAAAGAGACTCGTACAGAGAGGACAATGGATCATTGTACATTCCTGCCTGTGTGAGTAGGACTGCAGAGAAACAAAATGAAAAGGTCGTCCCCGGTCACAAACCCGCTAATCCCACCTCAGCTCACCCTGATAAATCGCAAAGAAGTACACTCGACCTCGCAGAACAGACCAACACGCTGACAATAGAGCAGATTAAGTCGAGCACGCCTCTATGCCCCAGTGGAATCAAATTAAAATCTGAGCAGGAAAATGCACCTTACAGTCGATTTGTTGCAGGAACACAAACGAGGACAGGAAATGTTCAAAGGGGAACAAATGTTGGCAGTAGAGTTGAGTGATGATGTGCGTCCACTGCTGACTCAACATGCATCTCCTCATCTGGAGACGTTCATTCTGTCCCTAATAGATATTTCAGCAACAAATCACATGTGAATCAAACGTCTGAGATCTGCAAGATGAGATCAGAGTCCGAACGATACTGTTTTGATATTGTCATTTGTATCGTTACCACAAAACACTGTGAAATGCTGTGGCACAGGCTTACATTTATATCATCTGTCCATAATGTGTTAGCTTGCTAATTAGCACTGAATTCAACCTCCAGCTCAGACTGAGTCAAATATCCTGAGTGTTTCTTGGTGGATAAAACAAAGTCCTGGACCAAATTAAATGCTGACCAGATAAATTAAAAGTTACTGCTACTCATGAATGTCTGAGCCCTCTATTGTTTTATCACATGTAATATTATATTATTAAGTTTCTGTCCTTTTTGACTTTAATTTGTTTCCTATTCCTAAAATTAGCACTTTTAATTTGGTGTTAAATTACAGGAGTTATTGCACTATCATTGTGTTCACAGTGCGTCTCCTCACTGGCACCGAGAGCTATAATGCGAGGTATTTTCCAGCGTTCGTATCTGTTTTCACGGTGCTGGGTCGATGCTCTGTGGCTAAAGAAAAGGCATATTTCTGCTGAAACGCTGCTGCTGAGTTCTGATGTCGGTCAGAGGAAAGAGAGCCTTTGATGAGAGCAGAGGTTGAGGATGGAAAATAGGGCAGGAAGATGCTGAAACTTGATGAACAGTGGTGCTGGAGGGCAGAGCAGGTAGAACAGCTTTTCCACTGAGTTTTGACACCAACAGCAAACACAGGTCTTGACGGACGACAGCAGCAAACTGACGAGAGAAAGAGAAAATAGTTCAACCTTTCTTTATTTGCTGTCTCAGTTCCTGTTTGGATTTCCCACCAGACCTTAGCCATGCAGGTAATACTCACATCTATGTGCTCATAACGACGTCCAGTCATGATCAAAGTTTAATAGTTATTGATACCGGTTTGCATTAGAGCTGCTTTAAAGACCAGAGTTGCATTTTACACTTGGCTCCATCTTTTCCTTTTGGAGCCAAAATGTTTTGACCACCCTATTGAAAATGAAGAGAAGGCCATAACACAACAAGATTCACAACTATAAGAAATTATTAATTATTAATTATTATTAATCTTCACGACACAGCTGCTGTACTGAATTGTACACATCCCCCTGTTAAAGTGGTCAGTGTGTGTATATGTGTATAACTTAATGCTAATGTTAACTAAGTCAAATAAACTGTGTGTTATAATCTAGTGTTTTACACGTTGACTGCAGCCACAGTAGAACTGTCTGTGTGGAAGCTGCTTTCACAGAAGCCTAGAACCCTGAATATGGCAGAATTGTGCAGAGAGTGAGTGACTGCTCGATGTATCGCATCAGTGTCATATACATAACGCGTTGTTTCTACTGTAGTTCTGATTGGCTCTACTCGGATGTGCTTTAAACAAAACCCAACTGATTTCTACTGAGAACTTTTTGTTCTACATCCTGACTCCTGCCCAGAGACCAACCCTCACTGAAACCAAACAAACTGTTCCCCCCAGAACTGCTCTTCAGAACACCTGTGACCCAGACCACCGTCCGCTGAAGGCTGCATGTGTGAACTCACAACTCTGTACGATGCACAGACCTGATACTCATCGTGCAGAACGCATAAAACTGCTATAGAAGCAAAATCTGCCTCAGTGCAAGTCCAGGGTCTCAGAGAGCAGCGTGCAGTCAACTGTCAATCAGCAAAACTTCAATAAACCTTAAAATTACCAGAAAAGAGCAGTAACTTCAAAATGACCACTATTCACTATTAAAAGGATGAGGAGGAATGAAGGTACTGAGATCATGTCTCACTAAGGAAAAAACACAACTTGTTTCGACTTGAGTTTATGTAGAGAGAAGTTGACACTTTTGAATGGAAGTAAATCAGAGCCAGTTGTTACATTGTGCAAGAAGATATTTCCCCACTGGCTTCAGCATCTGCCTGTGGCAGTTACCGCCTGGTTTCAGCTTTTCAGAACCAACGCTACTGTGGCAAAATGTTTTGTCTGGCTAAGACAAGAAGAGGCTTCTTTAATGTGACATTGCAGGCAGGTGTTTTTATGAACTGCTGTGTTGTCCTCAGGAAGCCTGCAGCTTCTTGGAAAAGAAAGCTGCACTGTTTTTGGTCTTTGTGTGGAACAAACACTATTAAAACAGAAAAGCCTGATGTGCTGCTCTCCCACTGGGCATGAAAAATGAGTAATTTACACGATGGGAAGCTGGGAGGGATAATTAGATTACTGTATATAAATGCAGTGTTGTGAATGTGTGACAGTTTGTTTACAGCAAATTTTTTTATGACTCTTATGAAAAACAGGATCAGCTTTGGTGTAAAGCAGTGTGTGTTCTGTCAACACACACACACACACACACACACACACACACACACACACCTGCTTGGGTATTCTTTGTAGATATGCAAGAGGTAGAGGGAGTTCTCCTGAGGGGGGGTCAGTGTGGTCAGCAGAGAGTGAGCGGAGTTCATTACGTGTCTCCATCTTATCTCCGTCCTCTAATGCAGGAAGCGCCTGCTCATTATTCCCCTAATCAGGACTATCCCCTCTGTGATTAGCTTGCTGCTAAAAAGCTCTTCAGTTTGAACGGGGACACGGGCACTGGACCAAATCACTGCTTTCAGGTCTTAATTGCATTATCATACTGTATTCCTCCCCCCTTTGCCCCAGTTCCTCTGAACCCTACAGCACTGACAGGGAAACGATCTGTTTATCAGGGGTTTTCTCCATTTTCTCTGCCACTTTCTACCTCACCGCTGTAAGCTGCATTTTGTTCAAGCTTAGTGCAAATTTTAACAAAACTTCCACAGAATCAGCAAAAGAAAATGTGAAGTGTGAGGAGCTGAAGGCATGAAGAGAAAAGGAAAACACGTGTGATGACAGTGTCACTGGTCAGTCTCAGGTTCAGATGTGTTGTTGTGTGTCCATGATTATTCTAAAGAAGCACATTACTTCTCCATCCACTCATCATCAGCTTAGACAGACCTTGATTACTTCTGTCTACAGATAAGCATTAGTGTGTTATTAGACCACAGCTCTCGTCATTCTTAACCTTGGATCTCAACACGAGGCCGTTTAGTCTGTGGCAGAGGTAAACTACTTCTGTATCTAGACTAAGGTTCAAAGTTCGAGAATAACGACGGAAGGTTTAGCATGAATTAAACTACTAACTTTTGTAAAAGCTGTTTAGATGAACTAGTGACACTGTACATCACAATAGTTCAGTGTCTTTTAGCTCAAACAGTGTGGTGATAAGTATGAGGACTTTGAAGTGGCTGTGCCGATAAATGCGTCAGTTCAGAAGGAGACACAGACTTTGAAGAGGTCTGTGTTTAATACAGAGAGCAGGTGCTGTACCACAAGCTGGGGCCTAGACTCTACCCCTGGATTAGAGTGCCCAGGTGGGAAGGTACCGTTCACAGCTTTGAACCTGATCTTCACTGACTACAGATTATATGATTTAATTTGTCTCCATGACAAACGAATAACACGATAAACATCCAGTTCTGCTGCATCTCTGCTCTGAAAGGTCAAGCAGCGGATCAAAGTTTCCCTGTAAATTTAGATGTAACTCGCTGCACATTTTGGAGACATTTCTCAGATGATTAATCCTATAGATGTTGGTGATTAACTTGTTTCTTTATGCTGTGAAGTGTTTTCACATTGTAGATTATACAGCAACACTCACATTCATCTCAGAAACTGTAGCATTGATTAATTTGAGGCAGAAGAACAGTATTGAATTCTTGCACTTGCTACTTGTCAAATAAATCAGATTCTGGGTCAGAAAATAAATCACAAAATGCCTCTTTCAGATGAATGTGTAGAAAGTTGTGGGGCGCTGAGTCCCTGTGGTCGGTGTGTTATCCTTTAATTTACTGCTATTACACCAAGTTATTTGTTGTGCCTCCACTCTGGTGCCACCCCCGCAGGCTCCGTTGTCCCTCCAGTGCTGTTCTCAGCTCCGATTACATGACTGAGGAGGCTGTAAACCACCGCAGTCCTCCGACGCGCCCTCCTCATATCACCGTCTGAGCCTTTTGTTTTTACAGCTACAATTAGAGCTCAGAAGTGTAAGCGCTTTGTGCAGCTCCTGCAGAATCAACAAAAGCTGCCTATTAAACTCCTGTTTAGTGGCGCTGTCCCTCACTTTTATCCTCGCTGGAGTTATGAGTGTTATGGGCTGAAAGGCCAATACACCTCCGCATCCCACAACTCAGCCTGGACTTAATTTACCTACTCTTCCATCCTTTCTTTTCCCATCTCATTTTATCTCCTCACCTCCTCTCACCTCTCTGCATCCCCCCTTTGTTTGCCCTCTCCTCTCTTTTCCTCCCCTCTCAGCACCTTTCATTGCTCTTAATGACATGCAGTGCATACATCAACCTCACTAATTAACTCATAAATCATCTCGATGTTCTTGGCAACTTTAAACGTGTGGCAGAGAGTTGGATGTGGATTTTAGCGCCATATTTGATCCATATTCACCTCAGAAATAGGATCACGACAGTGTTGGTTCAGCGTACTGTGTCCTTTAGGTTACAGAGCCTCGGTGGAGCCACGTCATTAGGTCACCACGTACATCTGCATGTGCGTCTTCGTGATTATGTTCAATACGTTTTGATAGTTGTTCAAACTAAATGTAGGATGTTGATGTTAGCCTTTGTTAGCTTTAGCCTTCAGTTAGCTAATCAGCCTATGTTTTATCATTCTCACTGCTCTTGAAAAACTCTGGTAAATGACACAAGGATTTTTATCTTTACAGCGAAGCTTTAGTCGATTGTGTTGGTTGCAGTTTAGTGCCAGTGTGGAGCCAGTTGTCCGAGTCCAGAGCCACTTCTTTGACTGTCAAAAGTAATGGTTTAAAATGAAGAACTGGCTTGGTGGAAGAGATACTACCATGCACTGTTACAGTAAACTGGCAGTTTGTTGTTTGCTAATAGAGAAGCACTGTTCACATAACAAACACTGACAATAACCACTAATAAACAAAACCCAGTAGATTTCCACTGTGGACTTTCTGTGCCACGTTGTGACTCCTGCCCAGAAACAAACCTCACTGAAACCAAACTGACCTGTTCCCCAGTGAGAACACCTGTGACCTGGACCAACTTCTGTTGTGTGCTGCACGTGTGAACTCACATCTCCTGGACTTTGTCAACAATGCATAAAATGTCTATAGAAACATCAACTCTGAAAGTCCAACACAGGCAGGTACCGATCACAGACTTTGATCTGTAATCCCTAAAATTACATCGAAGGAGCAATAATTTAAAAAATTACAATTTTGTAAAATAAAAAATGAGTCCTGTGTTTGTCATCCCATCTGTCCATCCAGTCCTCCACCCTGACTGGACTGTTGCTCTTCATACAAGCAACATAGAGCCAGGAACTTATCGTGCCAGAGGTCACCAGTGTATAACATGTACTCACAATCTGCAGCTGCTGGATTAATGGTAGAAGCAGTTTGTTGTTCAGTGAACAGCAAACATGGGTGTGATGGAAACTCAGCACTCAACTAGCTGATAACATTTTAAACAGCTGGTGAAAATCCTCAATCATCCAGTGAGGTTATCTGGAAGCTGAGTCAGGCCAACTGGACGTATTACTTGTTAATTCAGATCGTTTCACTGCTCATGTAAAGAGCTTCTCCTGTACAGTGTAAAGTTTAAGGCTGTACAGGAAACTGAGAAAGTGCAGTTGCCACAGCTCAGACTGTATCCAGCTGGTGAAAAGACACAAACTAAACTAATGCTGCAATGCTCATCATACCCCTGGTGCTTGGATTACCTCAGCAGTTCATCAGGTTTGTTACTAAAAGAAACATTATTGTGTGAAAATGTAAAATGAGTTCTGTCTGTGTGGAACTGTTGGGATCATTAATACCCCCACCATGTTTCCCAAGTTTTGGGGACAAACAGGCCGACCACTTTGAACACCTTGAAATGTGACGTGACTTCAGCAAACACCCCAGATGGTCGTGGTGGAGGTGGATATTTACTTTAAAGTCAGCGGAGTCGTTCCTTGAATGTCACCTTCAGGTGCTGCAGAGGAAGCTCTGGTGTCAAACGTGGCTGCGTTTCCTGCATTTTAACACGAAGCTGATTCAGCTGCTGTGGAGACAAAAGAGCCTCGATGGCAGAACGTTCTGACAGAGACGTATGGAGCAGTGTAAAGAGACCAGAGGATCATTATTAAAAAGATCTACACTCATATCTATCCTTACCTGCTTCTGGTAAAGTGGTTCTTTAACCTCTCTTGTTTTTGGAAGTCACACTGAAAGTCTGGCTCTTTATCCTGACTGATGTTTTATTTAAACTGAAGGTCGACTGTGCTTTGTTTCTTTCTGGTGCTGTTTCCCATCTTAAGCTGCTTTTAAAAACAACAGAACTACAGGTCGACCGATATGGGATTTTTAATGGCCAATGCTGATATGATATATGTAATTAAAGTAAATAAGAAATGCAGAAAGTTGGTGAAACAACATTTATTATGCATTAATATTTCTATATTAAATATTAAAACCTAAACAAAAAAACAAAACAAATGAGGGAGCTTTTAATGCAGCCTTTCCTTTTCTTTTGCTGAAATTGTGAGCTGATTTGTGTTGAAATGTGCATTTGTTTGGCTGATTTTTGCACTTGTTTTATCAATATGTACATGATATGTGGAGTAAAAAGAAAATAGGTTTGATATGTGTTCAGCATGGTATGCTAGTTAGCCATGTGCTCAGATCCTGATTTGTAAATTAGCAATGTGGAGTTTGTAGTCCTGTATCGGCCACAGGGAAGGACTTATTGGCTGATCCCGATATTTAAAAAATTCCAAATATCAACCTCAACAATAAAATGATCCAATACGCCAGGCTGGTCAGTACAAGTGTTGTTTTAGATCTGTCAAGTTGTTACATCTGTCCATCCATTTTCTGAACCGCATAGTCCCTGTAGGGGTCACGGGTGTGCTGGAGTCTATCCCAGCTGGGTGAGAGGCAGGGTACACCCTGGACAGGTCAGTCCATCACACACATATAGACAAACAACCATTCACACTCTTACTCTCCAGTTAACCTGACTGCAGGTTTTGCTTTGGACTGTGCGGGAAAGCCTGGAACCCAGGACCTTCTACACCACTGTGCCGCAGTTGTTACATCATTTAAACAAAAAAACATTAAAGTCATAAATCACTAGAACACAATGTGCTTTAATTCCTTCTTCTCTTTGCACTGAAATACTAGTAATGCAGAGGCATGAATAAGTCTGTACTTTACAGGACCAGGATTTTCCAGGAAGTTTCCTGGAGAGAACTGCAGAAACGCACAAGCTTGTGTTAATTAAGTGTAATGCTGCAGAAGCAGAGATCAGCTGGTACACTTCCAATGAATTAATTCCAGTTGACTGCTCAGTAACCTGGAGACTATTTTAGTCCAGAGAACATCGGAAAGCACGATTCAACAAATATGATGCACGAAGTTTCCATTAATACATTAATCATTGCTTAGGTTTAAATGGAGCAGGAAAAGAAACTCAACAGCCAGTTGAACTGAAACCACAGAGAAACCAGTTTACTTCCTAGTTAAAGTCAACTCACATGTTTTCTTCTAGAAAGTTATTGGAAAATATAAAAAGTTACAGAACAATATTTGATTCACAGCGATTCTGGAGCTTTTATCACTTCAGCTTCCTCAGCTGATATTTTAAGAGTCTCTGAAATGAATCTTTTTCACATGTGAAAGTTTAAAATGAAATGTGTATGTTAAGATGCTGCATGGAAAATATTTTTACACACAGTGTTTTGGAGATGAAATTTCTTCACCTTTTCTTTACATATTGAAGTATGGTTGATGATTATTTAAATGTGGACTGTTGCTTCTCAGCTGCTCTGGATTCAACAGAAAACAAATGAAAATGAATTCAGTTTCTTTTTTCTGGTTGGAAACTCACACTGCTGTTTTCCTGTTGACCCTGGTCTCTGGTCTTGTTTCCTTCAGGCTCTGTCTAATTAAAGTGGGATTAATGAGTCACGTTGCGAAACAAAGACAGACCTCCTGCTTTAACCATCTCAGCACACAGAGGGAGGCGAGCACAGACAGAGCTGGACTCATGGAGGCTTTTCTCCTTTCAATGTTTACATGATAATAATGTGACACTTACTGATTCCTTCTTTCACTTAAGTTCAGCCTCATTACTGTTCAGTCAGGATTATTTGATTTGATCTGAAGAGAGACACTGAGCAGTGTTGTGACTTAAATTCACATGTTTATATATTATAGTCACTATCTGAGTTAGTTCTGTTCATCAAGTGGACGAGAAAATGGAACAGAAAGCTCCTGTTTCTGCCACCAGATCCCTGTTTGCACATGCCACAGATATAAACGGGCAGTCGTCAGTTCAGATTCCTGACTGTGAGCTTTTAGGGCTGAGATACAGTGGAGCAGAGCGAGTTGGTACAACATGTCTGTGTGTTTATAGCTGTTGTGAAGGCACCATGAAGATGTTCTTGGGCTCAGACATGGACTTCTTCTCGTTAGCACACAGCTGAGTTGGACATAGTCTTCTAAGATACTTGACAAACATTTCTCATGAGGTATTTGCAGTTGATATATTATAGAAAGTACAACCAGTCAATGCAGATGACCACCCACCCTGATAGTTATGGCATTATGGCCCCCCTCATGATTCTACCCAGTCCTTCATCAGACATAAGTATTTAGTGTTTTTTAGATGTTTTAACCCAACACATCCAGACGCATTTTACCGTGTTTGTATTGGCTAAAATAAAGCTGCTGTTTTCTACTCTCTCATTGTACCGAGTTCTGATGCTGCATCTGCTGGTTAAATGTGACAGACATGGCTTCAGCTTCACTAATAAACTATAATTCTGTGAGGAAATGTTGGCTGGTTAAGTGTCTCTGTACACAGTCAAAGATAGTTGGTGTGTCCCTGCAGCTCCAAAGATGTTTGAGGATATAAGACAAAAAACATCTGAACCTAACAGTCTGTTCCTCTCTGTCCTCCTCAGATGAAAGGATGCTGCAAGGGCCTGACGAGGGACTAAGCCCTACTTGAATCCCTCCGCCCCTCCCTGACCCTTGGAGGCCTCGTCATCGTCCCATCATGAACCTGCTGTGCCGTGGACGCTTGAAGCTGCTAGTGGCGTCTCTCACGGCCATCGTCCTGCTTACCTGGCTCTACCTGCTGGCTGGAAACTTGGAGAGTGAGTATGGGTCGATTCAGAGAATTAATAAGTAATGACAAACGTTTCTGATTACTCAGTAGAATCTGAGAATCCTCACCGTGTAATTTTCGTTCTTGCTGGATTTGAAAAGTCAAAATCAGATGTATAAACAAAGACCAGAGCTGTGGTTTGGCTCAAATAGAGAAAAACGAATCCAACCAAGCAGAACAGAAAACATCAATTATCAGACATTTTTTGCAACTCTGCTCCATTTCCTTTCAATCCTGCTATTATGTTCAATTTTTAAACACACGGAGCCTGTTTTCTGTTCAGTTAGATTTTTCATTCTGACATCCCAGAGAGCCACCACGGCTACATCAGTGAGCTTCAGTCAGCACTTCTGTTTGGATCACAGCAGTCGGGTCAGTTCAGAGAATTTCTTTACCACAATGTTGTGATGCTGTTTCCTGGAAGAGCTCCTGTAATACACACACACACACAGCACATGCACCCCAATCTGAGCTTGGACCAGAGTAACTAGTAATCAGACAATTAACCATATTCAGTATACCATCCCAGTTCCAAAAAAGCTGGGACACTGTGTAAAATCACTATAAAAACAGAATGCAGTTTGTTCACAGTAGAACATAGAAAACATATCAAACATTTAAAGTACATGTAAACTCCTTCCCTGATCACTGATTAATCCGGTTATGTAAGTGCATGTAAATGCAGGAGAGGAAGAGCTGTATCATCGTGTATCATTCATATTCATACATTCATATATTGTTACAGTTACAGCTCTATCATGCAAAGAAGAATCCGTATGTGAACACGATCCAGAAAATGCTGCGTCTTCTCTTGACCAAAGATCATTTAAAATGTTCTGTGGAAAAGTGGAAACTGTTCTGTGGTCACGTGAAACTTGACATTCTTGCTGGAAACCATGGATGCTGTGTCCTCCAAATGATTCCACTGTACAGCTCTGACAGGGAGCTGCTGCAGTCTACTGCGACAGTACACTGACATATGTAGCACCACACAGTCATAGCATTCGTGCAGCATTTCTCGTTATCTCAGCCTGTTCATGCAGTGTTTCCACTGAAATGTTGCACAAGTTTTAAGTGGTTTCCTGAAGTTTGGTGTGAATGTAGTAATTTAATCCTGCTGGAGGCAATTTTCTTAACATTTTCACCTCAACACAACACTTCATTCTTAATATGTTGATTGTGACGTAGCTGTTATAAATAACATGCAAAACTGAAAAGTCATAAAATGTCTGAGTAGCTCATTTTGACTCACTCATGAGGTTTGTCCACTGTGTCCTGTGGGAATACAGAGTGACAGTCATTTTCTTTCAGGGTGGATTTCAATTTAAAGCCTCATAACCGATAGTGACAGTTTGACTTAAAGCTCTGCATATTTTCCTAACACACACACACACACACACACACACACACACACACACACACGCTGGTCATACATGTGATGTATGATGGGCGTGTTGAGGTGTGCAGGGATTCTCGGAGGGCAGGGAAGAAGGATTCCACTTGGTCCAGGCTCATATTCAAACACGGATGACAGATGACTCGTCATGGTGTGTGTATCCGTTTTAGCTCAGAGCGCTGAGAGTGATGGAGTGAGCTTATGGAGAGGGTCCTGCTCTGAGCAGCAGCACATGGTTGTCATAGCTGTCTGACTGCAGCGCAGATTCTGGTTTCTCCGTTCTGTCGTCTCAGTTTCCTCTGTCTCCTTCTGTCTTTCACTCTCAGTCCTGTCCCTCCTCTCAAATTAAGATTAGCTTGACTGACAAGAATGAATAATTAGGTATAGTATTTTCAAAGCAGCTTACAATATTTATAGTATATACTAGTACTGTGTTATATACACACACACAGTTGTGCCAAGTTCTGTACTTTAGTGCAAATTTGAGGCACTTTTGTGAACTTGTACTTTTCTCCACCACAGAAGAAAAAAACCATGCTAGAAAAAACTAAATGAATAATAAATCATTAAAGGGGTGATTGCATGTTGATGCATCTGTTACCGAAACGTCATAGTGTAATACATAATTTTATCAAAATTCTTTCTGCATAATTGTTACTTAATTACTACTTTATTTTCAGGTAGAACTTCAGTCTGAGTAGGTTTTAAATTCAGCACCTTTAATTGTACAGGAGTGTTTTGCTGGTTTGCTTCTACTAAAGTGGTACTTAATAAATATTGCTGCTATACAGTTACAGTATATAGTATACTACATAAAATATTTTAAAATGAATCTATATATATATTTTTTTAAAGGAGCTTGCTTTCTTCCTCCTTCACTGTCATCTTCTCTTTGCCTCAGACAAGGGTGTAAGCATTCCCAGCATGCCTCACTTCAGCTGTGGGTCAGCTGCTACTTGACAGGGTGAGAGTGAGGGGGGGAGGAGGAGACACATAGAGGAGGAAGAGATAAACGGAGAGGACGGAAGAGCGATGCGAAGAGGAGGAAAACTGAGACAAGTGGAGATTTGATGACGACTTGCAAATTATTAAATTCTTTATTCACATTTTACACTGCGTCCTGCCTTTTATGGAGATGTGGTGCGTGATGAGATGCCAGCACTAGGCT
>OMLM01013677.1:4567-20282 GCA_900302695.1 Helostoma temminkii | reverse complement strand
GCCAGCACTAGGCTTTATTCAAATATGAGTTTAAGATAGAAGCTCAGAACCACCAGCACCACTGGATCCACAGAACCACAAAAAGGAATTTAAAATTCCTTTAGCACATTTGTGTTTCTGTTTCCACCATTTGAAGAATTGCAAATAGTGAATTAGTAGGTTTCTCTCCCTCGCTCAGTTCCAGTGTCCATTCTGATGAGTTCATGATGGCTCAGAACTCCATGTCTGCAGATTTCCATGACAGGAGTCTGCAATCATCCACCATTAAATAGAAAACTATATAATTTTTAATTTTATGTTTCCTGGCGATTCTTCTTCTTCACTCACTATCTCTGCTTCTTATTGTTTTCAGTCTCCTCAAAATGTCTGCTAGACATCTCAGTTTCCCATTAGTCCTGGGCCTTAATCAGAGCAGGGATGTTTGCTCCTGAAATGTTTCTGCACAGGGTTAAATTGTTGCTTGTTTCCTCTTGTGTCTCACCACAGCACCCAGCCTGAGCCAGACGTGCTCCATGAATAGTCAGAAACTGTTAGATTGGTCGAGGTTCGGCCAAATCCACCAGTCCAGTGTTTAAATCAGACTCCAGGCACATTTGTTAAAAGGAATCTGCGTCTCCTCTGGCGCTCATGTCTTTACTGTCTTTAGTAACAATCGCACTGACACCCCACCCTGAGGCACCGTGGGGTTTGTTCACACCCTGGTCTGTCAGAAAGGGAGGGAGGAAGGTGGAGAAAGATGAGAAGAAGTGTGATGAGCCAATTTTTAAGTGTGAGACATTTCGCTCACACATTCTCAGCATGTTTGTACCATAAGCCAGAAAAACATGACCACGCTGTGACACGGTGTCGCCTCCAGGTGCGTGAAGGGATGAGATGAGGCCTGTAGCAGCTGTGCAACTGTCACCGGTATTCAGAAATATAACTGACAATGCAAATCAATGCATGCAGTCTGGACCGAGTGGTGGAGCCACCGAGAACACATGGCTAAAAATCTTCTTAAATATTAAAACATCTTAAAAGTGCAGAAATATAAAAGTGTAAATGCACAAATAAGATTTGGATCCTTAAAGCTGTGTCACATTTAGGCCTAACAAAAAAACTTTTTGTACTTTATGATCGATGAAACTCGGAACCAACTGACACCAGGTGGATTCACGTGAAACCATCAGGAAGAGCTGCTGCACATGGAAGCCTTCACAGAGAACCTAAAGCACCTTTTCCAGCACTTGTGGCATGAAAGTACACAAGCTTCCACCGTTGTGAAGAGAACTGTAAATGACTGTAAACACGCTTTCTGTCTCCCCCCTCAGACGGCCGTTCTCTCCTCTTGGCCCCCTGTCTGGCCGACACCCCTGCAGCCCAGGTTCTGGAGCGTGCCGTCCTCGAGTCGCGGGTTCGAGAGGTGGAGGAAGAGAACCGGCAGATCCGGCTGCAGCTCAGCCAGTCGCAGGGCACCGCCGCCCAGCCGCCAGACGGTAACTATGGCAACCAGCAGTGGGGAGCCTCAGCGGACACGGGACCAGAGGACGGGGACAACACAGCGGAGGAGAAGAACAACCATACGGAGTGTCCCCGATCGCCCAGCGTCCAGAAGTGTGAGGTGAGGAAGCGTAGCTAAAGCTCAGACTTCACGCAGATACACATCTGTAGACACAGTGGAATCAGGAGAGCTGAAACTTTCCTGTCACTTCCAGTTTAGCAGATGTCTGTGCAGGGTAGATGTCCATAGATCCACTGGGAAATAAGATAAAAAGGCACAAACCTTTTCACAGTTGACAGTAACAGACTCCAAACACCTTGAATCAACCTGAGCCTGTTCCTGAAGCCACTCGTGCATTTTCATATTTTTAGTTGCAGCTTAACTGTTGTGATGACAGGTGTCACATATCTGCCTGCTGTGCTCCGTCATTCCCAACAGTTAAAACGCCATCAATCCATAAATGGAAAACACAGTGGCGCCTACCTGTTCTCACATTACATCCTCAGCACTCAGCTTCTGTGAGCTGGACAGTCAGAGCAGAACGCACTCCTGCCTCTAAACAGAGGAGCTGAAGACTCAGTGCTGCATCGTCAGCCATTATAAGAAAAAACTTGTTCAGCAGAGCCCCAGAATGAAAATAGAAAACCAACTTAATTATAACAATGATTTAAGAAATGAAGCAACCACACACCTGACACGGTTTAACTATTTAATACTTTGTCCTTTGATCATACATGTACTGTTCAAATAATACTGTTATATATTGAAAATAAATTGAAATGTGCTCTTTAAGGCTGAAAGTCTGCACTTTGTGCTGGTTTGATGAAAACTGTCCTCAGCTGAACTGAACACTGTCCACATACGTCATATTCAGCTATATTATACTGTACTGACTGTCTCTATTTACATAGAGTAGATGGACAGTACAAACTCTGCTGAATGTAATGAAGCATACTGTAAACTGAGCCACTGCCGATATGATACAATAATGTGAAACTGTGTTGTGTTAAAAATAAGGAGGTTTATATTTATATTTCATACAAACTAATCGATGAGACCGAGCTGAGGGAAGTTGACAGGGACTCAAATCCAAGGGAACGCGGCCCCTCTTTGAAGTGGTTTCCAGCCTTTGAGCTCCAACTTTTCAAAGACTTTTTCTGCAAGTGACATGAAATCATACATATTTGAGAAGCTAAATATGAAAATTCACATCAGAGAGTGGAGAGAATGTCCTGGATTATGTCTAGTTGTCGGTGGGGAAACAGCTCGTCTCTCCAAAACGGAGGCTGAGAAGCTAAGAAATGGAAATTCAGTTTTTAGCTTCCTGGCATGAGGAGTCATCCTTTCGAGGAGAAAACTGACGGCACTGTGCAAAGATTCACAGCTAAGGCGTTAAGGTTAATAGCTGTGGTCACATGTTACAAACTGCGAAAAGGTGACAGACACGATTTGCAGACAGAAGGAAGGATGAAGGTTGTGTAAGTGTGAACTGAAGTGACTCCTGCTGAAACTTTTAAAAGATCTGACTCTCGCTGTCTTCTGTCTCTGCAGCTGATCCATGTAGCGTGTGTTTGTGCCGGTCACAACGCCAGCAGAGACGTGGTCACGCTGGTCAAGTCCGTCCTCTTTCACAGGTAAGTCTGTTCATCCCACACTGGATGTTCATGTCACAGACCTTCCCTCTGTTTCTCTTCCCCTCCGTCCCTCAGGTTTGTTTCACCATCTTGATTGAATTCTTTGGAGACCATGTTGACCTCCTGAAAGCTTTGGACCTTGAAAATCCTTGAACACAATCAGGCTGCAAAGAAAATAAAGACACAAAGAATTTGATAATAAAACATGACTTTTGATGACATTGGAGGTTTTGAAAGTTTGCATTGAACTCTAATGTTAAACTGTGACAGCTGAATTTCTGTTCTGTTGCTTTGAGCAGGATTTTCTTCATTCTTTTCGGGACAGTTCTTTGTGTGATTGTAAATTGCTTTTGCAGAAATGATTCATATTTCCGTGTAGGACTGAACACACAACCGTCCTGTTTATGATTTCTGATATTTTTAGTGCTCAGGACTCAGTGGATTTATATATTGGGATGCTTTTATTGTGCCGTTTCCTGGCTTCCTCCTGACCTCAATCAGCTCTGTTCAGATGGTTTAGTTCCTTTTATGGAAGCTTTTAAAGATTTAAACATAAATTTAGCAATTTTTTCCTACATTTGACCTCATTCTTTTTGATGCGCTCCTGGTTTGACAATGAATTGGATGCAGATTTGTGATTAACTACACTGCAGACAAAGGCCTGACCATTACACCACATATAGTTTTAATATAGAGTTGGTTCCCTTGTGCAGCTGTACCAGCTTCCATTCTTTTTGAAAGGTTTTCCATAAAATGGTGGAGTGTTTCTGTGTCTATTCATTCTGTAGAGCATTTATAAGGTCAGGCACTGATGTTGGATGAGAAGACCAGGCTTGCATTCTTTGTTCCAACTCATCGCAAAAGTGCTCGATGAGGTTGAGGTCAGGGCTCTGTGCTGGACAGTCAACTTGTTTCACACTGAAACCATGTTTTTATAGACCTTTCTTTGTGCACTGGGGCTCAGTCATGTTGGAACAGAAAAGGACCTTCTCTGTTTCTACAGAGTTGGAAGCATAGCAATGTCCAAAATGTGTTGGTGTGCATAAATATTGTCCTTCACTGGAGATCAGGTGCCCAAACCCTGAAAACCCTCGGGCTGTGGCTGAATACTTTGTCCAAATAGTGCAGATCCAATCCAACCCAGATTGTTGGCTATAGTATTTGCAGTGTGTTTAATGGTCACTTTTTGCCTGGACAAAGACAACAGGAGACGACAGTTGTCCTTCAGGGCTGCTGGTTCTGTTATTTCTTCATTAGTTGGAGACTTAATAAACAATGGCCTCAAATGTATGAAAACACTACAGGAAGGAAGGAACAGGTCAGCCAGTGAAACACTGTCACAGAGGACTAATGTACAGTGTATTAAACTTTGGAGACAATCGCAGTTGACTAAAGCTAAATGATACTTTAGAATATCATCAGAAAGAAGGAACGTTTTGAAAATTCTGACAGAAAAACAGAAAGAATGGTTTTGATTTTTTCCCTCTTTGTTAGAACCTCATGTTCAAAACAGCCGAGAGGTGGAGAGTTGGTATTCGCCGAATGGACAGAGCTGCTCTGGTGTTAAAAGTTAAATGAGGACACTGATGCCTTTAGACCACACCAGCCTCCACCTGCCCACACCACTACACTGTGAACCAGATGAGCTCTCATTGTTAGAGAAGGAAGAGTGCTGGTGGAATAAACCCACCTTTTATCTGTCTCTTCTTTCCATTCCTCAGGAGAAATCCTCTCCACTTTCATTTCATCACCGACACAGTAGCCAATCGCATCCTGAGTTCTCTGTTCCAGTCCTGGATGGTCCCGTCTGTGCAAGTCAGCTTCTACGATGCAGATGAGCTCAAGGTAAGAGGAAACCACAAAAACACACACTGTGTCAGTCCTCATCCAAAGTCATCTACATATTCCTGTTCTTGGTGAGGTGATTCAAAGTAAAGGTAAAGGTAAAGTTTGTGCAGCCCAAACCTGTGCAGACGCGAGTCGAGTTAAATGCATCTACACGACATCTGTAATGTGAGAGATTAAACTCTTAGTTTAGATGGAGATGTAGAGACAGAGCATCAAAGTGCGACAGACATCAATAGAAACACGGAGCAGAACGGGAGGTCGCAGCCTGCGTCTCTATGAGCTGTCACATCACGTCACGTTATCAGAGATCAGAGGCTCGTTAAAGCCGTAACTGGAAGTTACTTCAGAGGGTCAGTGTTCAGTTTAGCCTCATTTTTACTCTCAGTTCTACTTCACTTTAACACAGTCATTGAGAGACAGGGAGACTACTTACAAAGCAGGTTAGATATTAGTAAAATGTAATAGATTTACATTAAATTAATGCAGTCATCATTAATGTCTACCTGAAATTACTATAATTATAGTAAAGTTGTATTCATTCAGTCGCAGTGTGTTACTGACTGAGCGTTTAGTTCTAATAGTACCTGTTATTACTTTGTCACTATACGTCAGCTACCAGCAGTGGAGGAGGAAGGAAAAAAAATTACTGCATAATCCAGAAAGTTCTCTCTCCCCTCTTATGTGAATTTTCATATTTAGCTTCTCACATGGATTATAATCACTCATGCATTATGTGTGCATTCTTAATATTAGACATCAGTTCCATCTCTATTGGCTGCATTGAGCTAAATAAAATAAAAACACGCCTGTTAGCGTAACTGCTCAGTTTAACGGGTGAATCAACTCCTCGCTGAACACAAACAGTATCACCTTCTTCTTTCGTGAGGACTGTTGCGTTAGACTGAGTGACTTTTGACCTGGTCCAGTGTGGGCTGGATGTGGAGCTCAAACCTTTAGCTTCTGACAAACCTCGTCATACATCAGCATGTGTAGTTGTCAGCCACCAAAGTGTTGAGCGGAACATGAGTTTTCACTAGAAATCAACAGTAGGTAGCTGAGAAATTCTCATCCCCCAAAGTCAAGTGACACTTCACCACAAAAGCGTAAAATAATTCATTTAGACATCAAGTTGATGAATGTGAGCTGAGAATGACAGGAATGAAACAAACAAGCCTGAATAAGTGTGTGTGTGTGTGTGTGTGTGTGACTCCAACCTGCATCTCCCTCGGTCACATCATCACATTCTCCTCCCTCACGCTCTTTGTGCTGAACAATGAGTCCTTTGTGCTGTCAGACGCCTCGACCTGCCGCCTCTCTTCAGCTTCCATTAACTCACATCGAACAGGAGACAAACAGCCAAGACTCTAAGCCGATTACATGTACAAACGATGCACTTCTGCAGTTTAATTACTCTGAATCGTGACTATTAAATAAACAAACACTATTTGTACACTCAGAAATTAATGTGTCATCTTTTAACCCACGAACACTAAATTAATCATCAATATTCATTCAGTACTGTTCATTATACACGAGCTGTTTAAAAAGGTGGTTGTTAAAAGATGTGTTTCCTTGTCTTGTTCAGTCAGAGGTGTCGTGGATCCCCAACAAACACTACTCAGGTATTTACGGCTTGATGAAGCTGACGCTTACCAAAGCTTTGCCCTCCGACCTGTCGAAGGTCATCGTCCTGGACACGGACATCACCTTCGCCACTGACATTGCTGAGCTGTGGGGCATTTTTAAGAAGTTCACAGGTACAACACTACATTTAAAGTTGCTGGAGAGAAATAATGGTTTGTCTTGTGCCATTCGTAACTGATCACCGTTTGTTGCAGATAAACAGGTGATAGGCCTGGTGGAGAACCAGAGTGACTGGTACCTGGGGAACTTGTGGAAAAACCACAAACCGTGGCCCGCACTGGGACGAGGCTTCAACACAGGTGACTGTAGCTCTTCTAGAAATCCTACCTGATGTTTACATGTGACTTTATCTCACAGGAAATACAAACAAAAACAGGCACCACAATGAATCTGGATCTGTGTAGTGTTGCTGGATGACATTCACATCATGGGACTGGACTTGTTATCATTCTGCCTGAAGATTCCACGCATTGTTTCATTTGAAGTGCACAGCACTTCACAGTTGGTCAACCCGAGTGTGCTTTTTTGCAGGCGTCATTCTTCTATACTTGGAGCGACTGCGGCGAATCGGTTGGGAGCAGATGTGGAGGCTGACGGCAGAGAGGGAGCTAATGAGCATGCTCAGTACATCTTTGGCTGACCAGGTCAGGAAAACCTCCAGCTACCAAGCACCACACAGAACAGTGATACTGTACAAAAATCTGGGCAGTTTTAAATTTTTACATTTTTATATACTGGCTTTTTTAGTTTAAAAATAACTCTTCATAGATTTTCCTAAACATCTAAATATAATACTGATTAAAACTGTTTAGATTTAAATCGACAGTAAACAGTACGATTCTAAGCATCTAATGTTGGCTAGCTGCAATAAAAGCATAGACTCCATGTGAAGGTGGGGTGACTGACAGCATGGCTCATCAGTTAGGACATGACCTTAATGCGTCTTCTTGAGAATCCATATTCAGTCCCTCAGAGACGCTGTGACTGTGGTTAAAGCTGCCTGTTGTCCGTCCTCTGTTTGCAGGACATCTTCAACGCTTTCATAAAGCAGAACCCGGTCCTGGTGCACCAGCTGCCCTGCTTCTGGAACGTCCAGCTGTCTGATCACACTCGCTCTGAGCAGTGTTACACCGAGGTGTCTGACCTCAAGGTACACTCTCTCTCTCACACACACGCACACACACACACCCCTCCAATTATTTACTGCTGGAGGCAGAAACTCACAGTGAGACAGTTCAGTCTGTTCCTCAACAGACAGCCTGTACCAGAACTGTCACCTCTTCTAAATACTGAATAATAAAATAAATAAAATAGTCTTCAGCAATTACAGATGTTCATGATCCCACATTGAATTTAGCTAATTTTCCTGGTATTTGCAGGAAAGTGTACATAAGACAAGTGATACAAAAGACAAGAGACCATGTTTATAGTCAACACTGTTTGGGATGTCATGATGTGAATTCCACAAATTAAAACAAAATTTTGTTGTAACCTTACTTAAAAGACCTTAGAAGACCTTAGAAGACTTCCCTAATCTGCCCAAACAGCTACAGTTGGTCAGTATTGTTACAGCAACATTGTTCAGACTTTGTTAGATCATCAGTTTTCTGACTGAACACATGAAGACTCCAGGTAACATTTGCACACTTTGTGAAGTCGATTTGGAGCTTTACATTTTAATCCGTTACTTTGAAAGGTGCTGATCAGTTTCTTTATACAGGAGTTGAAAATCCTGAACATACCGAGGCTACAGCACATGTATCATCCCATGTATATATCTGTTGAACATAGGGTGAGGGATATTGGCAAAAAATGATCAAATCAACAGTTTTTAGGATTTTGACAATAATGTGTAGAAAAAAATCTTTGCAACCTAAAATCTAGAGACAGAAAAAACTCCCAGGCAGTAGCAAGACTTAAACCTTTAACCTGCACAGTTACCTTCCTGATGTGGTTTCAGGTGATCCACTGGAACTCCCCCAAGAAGCTCCGTGTGAAGAACAAACATGTGGAGTTTTTCAGGAACCTCTACCTGACCTTCTTGGAGTACGATGGAAACCTGCTGAGACGGGAGCTGTTCGGCTGCTCGAGTCAGGCCAGTGCAGACAGTGTCCAGGTTAGAGAGAGCTCAGCTGACACACACTCACGTTTACATGACCCATGTTGAAATCCGCTCCAACTATTATGACACCTAGTGTGTTTGACATAATATCGATCTGTTGGTCAACTGTCAGCGTAACATCACATTAGCAAGAGGATCCAAAATATAAAGAGTCATTTTTATTGGCAGGAGTGTGGCTGCAGTGGTAACACCACTCCTGGTCCTGGCTGCCGCACCTTGATTCCAGTCCGTGTTGATTGAACTTGTTGTGATGTTTTTAATAGTCTGTTATAATTTTTTTTTTTTATTATAAAAAAAAAATAAAAATACAGTAACAACAGTAACAATTTTATCAAATCAATTTAAAATACTTCCTCAGAGCTTTGTGTTCTTCGCGGTGTTTCCTCAGCTGCAGACGGCTCTGGAGGAGCTGGACGAGGACGATCAGTGCTACGACTTCCGCCGGGAACGTCTCACAGTTCACAGAGTGCATCTCTACTTCCTGCAGTATGAGTACACGCCCACTGAGGACGACACTGATGTCACGCTGGTGGCTCAGCTCTCCATGGACAGGTACACAACCAGTATACTGTACAGTGCTGTAAAAAAGTATTATATATTTTTATATTTTTTCATATTTGTAAAATACTTAAATGATTCAGATCATCAAACACATTTATTACACAAAGATAACTAGTAAATACAAAATACAGTTTTTCAATGATGATTTCTTTTATTAAGGGAAAAAGCTGTCCTGTCTGGAGCTATGTGAAAGCGTAATTGCCCCCTAAACCTAACAAATGCCACCCTTGGCGGGAACAGCTGCAGTAATGGTGATAAATGGCAATGAGTCTTTCACATCAGTGTGGAGTAATTTTGGTCCACGCTTCCTTGAAGAAGTGTTTTAATTCAGCCACATTGGAGGGTTTTGAATGGCCTGTTAAAGGTCATGACACAGAATCTTTATCAGATTTAAGCTCAGACTTTGACCAGGCCCCTCCAACACCTTATTTTATTTTTTTTCAGCCATTCAGAGGTGGACATGCTGGAGTGAGGCAGTGAGGTCTGCATTTAAGAGGGACAAATACAAAAAAAAAAAAAATAAATAAAAAAAAATCAGGTGGCAAACACGTTTTCACATCTAATCAATTACTAAATTTTTACTGAAGATGGATTCTGACATAAGAATGAAAAAGCTGCAGGTCTGTACTAAGAGCGTAGACACCATTGTCTGACTGTAAATCCTGCTGTAATCTGACTACTGAGAGCTGTCAGCTTTACTCTTACCTTAAACCCTCACCTTACCTTTCTCCACTATTGAAGACGGAAACAGCAGTTGAGACATTCTCACTACAAGGTCCTTTCAGTAGCTGTTCTGGGTGTGGGAAGTGTTAATATTAGTAGTTTTGCTCAACATCATCATCCTTATACGTGCTCACTAGTGCTAAAACAATGAACTCATTAGTCACTAGTCCATCTCCCTGTCTGTGCCGCCTGCAGGCTGCAGATGCTGGAGGCCATCTGCAAGCACTGGGAAGGCCCAATCAGCCTGGCACTCTACATGTCTGATGCAGAGGCTCAGCAGTTCTTACGTTATGCTCAGGCCTCTGAGGTCCTCAAGAACCGCAAGAATGTTGGCTACCACATCGTCTACAAGGAGGGACAGTTCTACCCGGTCAACCTGGTGAGGAATGTGGCCCTGAAGAACGCCAACACGCCGTACGTCTTCCTGACTGATGTGGACTTCCTGCCGATGTACGGTCTCTATGATTACCTCAGGTAACTGCTGTTTAAATTAACTTTTTGTGACCAGTTTGTGGTTTCTACATAACAGTATGTTATACGATCAGGACAGGAGGGAAAGACAGACATAGTGTACACACATGCAATCAAGGTTCTGCAAGGTCTCACACGTTGGGCCTCAGCCTTGGAAACTCTAAACTAGCTTTAAAACAGTAGCATCATATTGGAAAATTGAAATAGTTGAGTTTAAACAGCTGAATTGTTGTGTTCTTGGACATCAGAAAATCTTTTTATTTGAGTTGCCAGTGATCAGACTCAGACAGACGTAGCTGAAAGTCTTGTAGTAAATTCTGCTTCACGGTTTGTGCTGCTGTTGACCTTGTGTTTCTGTTGCCTGCCCTCACTGATATAAATGGTGCACAGTAATGCAGTACAGTACTTTAGGACACTGATGTAGTTTTAGTGTGTTGTACCTAATAAACTGACAACTGAGTGTGAATACTTCTAAATATTCCAGACCTTTAGATAACAACATTATGCTCACCTTAAAGACAATACTTTACCCGTGTCTGTTGGACAGTGCTTGTTTACCTTCCGTTTGCTCCCTGCAGAAAGTCTGTGGTGCAGCTGGACATGGCTCACACTAAGAAGGCTCTGGTGGTTCCAGCTTTCGAGACGCTTCGTTACCGTCTGTCCTTCCCCAAATCCAAAGCTGAGCTGCTCTCCATGCTGGACATGGGGAGTCTCTACACCTTCAGGTACCTATACTTTTAACATCAGTGCATGACTGGGGAAAAATAAAACAGGGAACTATGCCAGGCCGTTGTTTCTTTTTGTAGAACACTGGACACACACGATGACCATTTCCTACTGTCCATCTTCCCCTTCTGCCTCTCCAGGTATCATGTGTGGCCAAAAGGACACGCTCCCACCAACTACGCCAAATGGCGAACAGCCACCACACCTTACAAGGTGGAGTGGGAGCCAGACTTCGAACCATATGTTGTGGTGAGGAGAGATTGTCCAGAGTACGACCAGCGGTTTGTGGGCTTTGGCTGGAACAAGGTGTCTCATATCATGGAGCTGGATGCACAGGTACGACTGACTTATGGAGTGAAGGGGGCAAATGCAAAAGATGAACAGTAGATTAACAGCACAAAAGGCTACAGAGAGAAACAGAATAAGGAAATCACCACCTGATTGGTGGTTACAGAAGCTGCTTCTGTTGTAAATACACTCAGTGGTGCAGAGCTGAGACGCGCTGCTGCACACCCAGAGGAATCACAAGCAATGACTTGTGCCTTCATAAAGCAGAACCCAGCAGTGATCAGCTCTGATGACTGTGTTGCAGCTGTAGTAATCAATCAATCAATCAATCAATCCGTCCAGAAATTTTAGTTGTTTGGTTCCCTTTGCATTTAAACTGCCAAACATTCTTTTTAATCACTTAGACAGTTTAATTTTGAATAACTTATGTTAAAATGTATGATAGCAAAGTTAACCTGAACCTAACCTGAACCTAACCTGAACCATCAATCCATCCATTTTCTTAACCACTTAGAAATAACTGGTGTGCTGGAGTCTATCCCAGCTGTCATGGGGCGAGGCAGGGTACAGCCTGGACAGGTTTATTGCAGGGCCACATATGGACTAACTCACTTACATCTTTTAGAGTCTCCATTTAATCTGACTGCAGGTCTTTGGACTGTGGGTGGAAGCCGGAGTGCTTGGAGAGAACCCTCACAAACTTAGGGAGAACATGCAAACGCCACACAAGGGGAAATACAGATGGATAATGTTTAGGTCCGGATCCATTAGGGAGGTCTCAGTCTGGGAATTTATACAAACCAACTCAAAAATAATCAGATAAAATAATTAGATAATTAGGAATACTCATCAGTTCCAGCCTCATGTGATTAGTCAATAAACCTCATCGACTTCCCTGTCAAAGTGTAAATGAAGATTGAGTACAGGAGAGTTTCTAGGATACAAACACACGACTCCCACAAGGTCTACCACCTTCAAAGCAGGTCGTCCGGTGTGGCCTACCTGGTGGATGTGCTAAGTGGTCTTAATATTGCTGATGAGAACCTAGATGACTTCTTTAACTCGAATCGCTGTCCTCAGAGGACAATGATGAAAGATGCTTGACAGTGGGAACATTTTAGCACTGACTAATTTTAATTTTGATACTTTGTGGATTTTTTCTTGACAACATGAATTTTTGCTTATTTCACATTCTCAGTGCAGGACTTTTACTCACCATTTCATCGTAGTATTTTTACTTAGCTAACTAAGATCTAAATACTTCCTCCACCACTGGCCTAGTAACACCTTGTGTCTTATAGCCTGTGGTGGAGATCCTGCTTTTGTTACTGCCCATTCAATTATTTTACTAATTTACCCACAGCATCCTTTATAAAAGGCACAATACTGATACCAACATTAGGGAGTTTATAGCTTTTCGTACCATTTCAGTGTGTATAAAAGAAGGTATGCAACTTTTTAGGCCTGGCAGGAGAGAAGTGTTCTGATTATATTTCTCTGTGAGAATCTGTCAAAAGCTCATCAATATTCAGTTCATCTGCTATTACTGGTTTCAAAACATGTGTTATACATTTTGTGGCCTTTCAGGGTTTCAGGGTCTTTACAGCAGAATTCCTCCGCCTCTCTCAAAGCAGCACATGTACTTATGACTTCATACATGGACTAATCATTGGACCAGGACAATACAAACAGTGTTTAAAAAATGGCTGTTTATAGCTGTACCTAAGCTCATGTCAGTAGCTCTGTCTGCAGTTCACAACCCAGTTCTTCTTGGTTGATGTTGAAGTGTCCTTGGACAAGACACTAAACCCTCGAGATGTCCAAAAAACCCCAGATATTGTAGAGCATCTGTCATAACAAAAGTGCGCCAAAGAAATGTGCAGACCACAAACCCACTGCGGTGACCCCCATGGGACAAACAGGGGAAAAAAAGTCTATGAACATTATTGTCTTGGTAACTAAAACGTCCACCAGTAATTACAGATATGCAGGGTTTAGAGCCCAGCACTCATTCTCCCATGATCAATTACTGTAACAGTGGAAGTATCAAACTAATAAACTTACTTATCCATTAACTTTGTGGTTCCTCCTTCATTCACAGCTGGGCAGAAGAACTGAATCATGTTTGAATAGACACAAAACACCAAAGTTAATGTGAGAGAGAAGGAGAAATGAGTCGTTTGCAAAACTTGTTCACTAGTGCTACTCGTGTGGTGAAAACTCACATTTCTGCCACAGCAAACAGCCGAGGAAGATCATGAAGAAATGCAACAATTTCATTATTTAAATTGTTTAAAATGTTTGGGATGCGTCCTAATGGGTAGAAACAGAATGTTCTAGACTTTAGTTAATGGTTCTGACCCGTTTTTTTTGTTTTTTTAGGAGTACGACCTGATGGTCCTCCCCAACGCTTTCATGATCCACATGCCCCACGCTCCCAGCTTTGACATCTCCAAGTTCCGCTCCAGCTCGAGCTACCGCAACTGCCTGAACACCCTGAAGGATGAGTTCCACCAGGACCTGTCCAGGAAGTACGGCTCAGCTGCTCTCAAGTACCTCACCGCCCAGAGGACCATCTAAAAACCAGGACTGCTGTGAGTCAGCAAGTCCGTCGGTGTCTGAGCTCCAGGAGCTTGGACGTGTATTGACACGACTCTGCACAGCACAACGCACCGTCACCAAACGCAAATGTGACATTAAAATTTTGCAAGCATTGGTGAGCTCCTGTGTATTAATTCTCTGGTGGACTCCAACTCAAGGTGACCCAGGACGAGATGCAGACAGGAAAACTCGAACAGGACAGGGTGTTCCTGGACAGAGAGGATACTGAGCTTTAAGGCAGTGAAATACAAACCTTTTACAATTTGTTCTGACAATCAGAGCTTTTTCCAGACGACATCATTTGCATGGATATCTGGATGTTTGATTCAAGAACACTCAATGATGGCACCGGTGTAGTTTTGGGAAAACAAAGAAGGAGACTGCACTGTGAGGACAGTGGAACTGGAGAAAACTTTAAGCCTTATCACTTTCCATCGTATTTAGTAAGATATTTAATATTTTCATTTCTTTTCGACTGTAAATCAAAACCAATGAATAATGAACATTGACATTTATAATGTTTGATTACAAATTTACATGAGAATCAGCTTATTTTTTTTCCCCTTTCTATATTTTCTGACCTCTTTAAAAGAAAACTCATCATGTCTCAGTCAAACGGTTTCACGTTTTCTTTGAGCTTCAGGGATGCGCTTTGTGTGCGAGTATGATCCACCTGCATCATGTGGCACATCTTCAACACGCTAACGGCTTGTTGTCAGTGTCGCCCTCGCTTTGTCTTGATCATACTTCGTCTGCATGCAAACAGTTGCACTACATGTTATTTTCATTGTAGAATTTTTTTATTTGTATTTTTTGCATCATTCATCCCTGTGACAAAAGCAAAAATCTATTAATAATAATAATAATAATAATAATAATAATAATAATAGATGTGTGATTACTGATTGGGACCAACTCACACGACCAATGTTGACACTTCACAGTGAGTTGTTATTAATAAAGCTTAAAGCTTTGAAATGAGAATGCATCACTGCAAGGAAGAGCAGGAACTTTTTTAGTTTACTGTATTTGTACTGTTACATCTCTTATGAGTCTGATTCACTGGATATATGTGCCGACTACTGAACCTCCACAACCCCATGTTTTCTAAGGTCCAACTGAAATTACTAAACTTCCATTTCTACTTTCAAATCTTTTGTGGCAGCATTTTATTCATTAAAGTAGAAGATTTTTTTTAAAAATAACAATCGGCCATAAGTACTCTGTTAATCACAAAACCGTCACTGATGAACAGTTATGTAGTAATGATAAGGTTTTTGAGCTAATTAGCTTTACAACAAAAACTTAACTCCATGTACCAGCATGTTCCTCAGCATTTAAATTGCAAAAACTCCTTGAAAGACTGAAAAGCTCTGAAAAAGCCTTTAACACGTGTGTGTGATGCTTTCACGGTCAAAAATGAACAAATATGATAAGTAGTGATGTTTTCTGATGTCTGAGGATGCTCAGTCATCCAAAATCTAGAAGTAACTATTTTCTTTTGGGATTAATAAAGTTTTTTGAATCTTGAACACAACAGGACTCAGTTCAGATGAGACATTTGAGAACAATTCATATCTTGAAACACAAGCGATCAATTAATGTCCTCAGTGACTC
>OMLM01013672.1:59376-82929 GCA_900302695.1 Helostoma temminkii | reverse complement strand
AAAGAAACCCAGTTTATATTAACATTTTTTAGCAATTCAGATTTTTATTTAGTTTTCCAATAGATAAAAAATAAACTACAAAAGACAAACAGCAAACACTGAACATGCTTTAACCATACATAAAACAAAACTCAAAAATCTTAGTAAATAAATCCAGTAAAGGAATAATGTGGAAAATGATAGTAAAGGAAAAAAACAGATGTACACACACCACAAGTATCACACATCCAGTGTACAGAATGACTTTTCTCTAATGTTCCATCCTTTATATACCTGAAAAGCATTATCAAACTTCCATTGATTGGTTTCAGTTCTTGCAATTAAGGATCCAGAAGAGGGGATATGTAGGTACCTGATACCTGAAGTGAACATTTAGAACTGAGATTTAAAACTCATATTTGGGTTTGGGTGGGGATCAGTCATGTAGATCAACATTAGGATCAGCATCTGCACTAGAAACAGACAACAAGAATCAATGATATTAAAAATGAACACAAACAGTTGGCCGTGCTGCTTCCAGAATAACACAGAACATATTCAGCGGGATTGGATTCATGTTGAGTTCTACCACGACTCACATGGTTCTTTAACCTATGCTGGATCTGCACCAATACAATTCCCAACATCACATCAGGACTCGACTCTTTACAGATGTTCAGTTAATTATTAGCCTTTAGGTTATGTTTCCCTGCATGTGCGTATGTACGCAGTCACCTATTTATATTTGTATATGTGTTTTATTTATCAGTGTCCTCATTACACATACTTTAAAACCCTTGCGGCACAAATAACGCTGCGTCTTCTCTCCCTCCCTGTCAGTATTTTTACTGTTGTTTTTTTTGTCTTAATAAATAAATAATCACTGACGTGCCGTTACCTCTGTTGACCTTGCAACTCCATCTCTGTCGTCTCTGTTCCAGGAATGTACCCAGCTGGTTTTGACTACATGGCCCCACCTCCACCATACCCTGGGCCACCCCAAAATTGGGCTCCACCTCCACAGAACTGGACAGCACCAACAGCACCACCTGCAGGTCTGCCTCTCCCTCTCTATATTTGCTCTCTGTATGTATGTGTCACTGCACCCGTCAGATCTGATCTGTCTGCTTCAGAGTGACTCACTTTGAAACACGGCACCAAAGACAGGGGTGCTGATGTCTCATCTGCTGCACATCAAAATCACACAGGATAAACAGTCTCTCCTCATCCTCTCCCACCTTATTGTCTTTTCTAGCACCTTGTAGGTTTTAGTTTCAACACGCACATGGCACGAACTTGCTACACTGTGCTGACATGTCTCTGCTTTGAGTAGGACATTGGCGTCGGCGCATCCTCTGGGTGTGCTTGTAGATTTTGTCTTGAGGATTCCTAGAGCTGTCAGTTGTTGTGCTTCATTTGACTAACACTGTGCTCCTCGCATCATGTCTCCGTACAGCATTCGGAGCTGGAGCATCTGTTCCTAAATATGCTCATCAGCCATCACTGTCTCCCTTCATCTCCTGTCTTTGTCACGTCTCATTTTATGCACAGGTAACTCCAAGGCGGCTGAAGCAGCAGGCAGCGCGTATTACAATCCCAGCAACCCACACAATGTCTACATGCCCATGGTACGCTGCTTTGTTTGTCTTCTCCTCAGTTAAAATTGTGTGGAGGCGACACCTGAGCTTTCCTTTAATGCACTTTCTTATTTTTCCCCACTCAGGAGCGGCCTCCTCCATATGCACCTAATCCAGACTCACCTGACAAGAAAAACAACTGAGGCTCAGGCACCATCACTTCCCTCTTCTTCTGTATCTTAAATATATTCTAAAGCAAGTGACACGGGGCTCGAGGATGAATTAGGTGGCTACTGGAACAGCTTGTAAAGCGATCACACCCCTTTTACTTCATTTCATTCAAAGTGTGATATTTATCTGAGACTAATTGTTAACATTTATTATATATCTGAGTCTCTAGCAGGTAGGTAAGGGCGCCTGAACTGTCCCAGAGTAATGAAAGGAAGAAGCAGTATGGGGAATGTATTTTTCTAAGGTGGAGATTTATTACCAAAACATTTGTAGGGATTTTCTGATTGCAGATACTTTAATATCTAACAATAGCAACTCCTTTTCTAAACAGTGTGGTATTTTTGCATCACCTAGTATCATCATGCAAATATTATGTGTTTCTTATACAGAACCATATAGAACCAGAACTGGTTCTGAATAGTGTTCAGTAATAACAGTATGTCCCTGATTCTGATTCCTTTATATGCGACCAACAAAGTAATTCTCCATCATGATTTGATGTTTGTATCAGATTTTTTGGTTATAGAATGAAGTGGTGTGTAGTTTGAAAAGATTCTTTACATAAAAAAAGTTATATGTATGTGCAATATGTCGAGGTTGGGTCACGTGTGTTCTACTCCTAGTTTCAAAACCCGGCTGAGAGCAGAACTCTACTCTTGGACCACAGGGCCACACTGATGCAGTAACTCAGCTGTTGAAATCATTTATTCCTGATTAAACAGGGCTGAGGCACCAACAGGTCGTATAAACACATGTATGAAGGAGTTTTAGAACACGGTTGTAGCAGAGAAAGGGTCTGTTTGGGATGTAGATTGCTTGAATTAATCAAATATTAAATATTAGTATTTCTTTAGCAGTTCTTACTCCTGTTGCTGGATTTTGTCTGTCACATAAAATCTAATAAATGTTTCATTTATTAAATTTAATTTTTTCATTTATTACATTTTTAACACATATCTTAATCAAGTTTTCAATATCTAATTGGTATTTACAAAACTATTACTGCAGTAAGTCTAAGTTTTATATATATTTTCATGTCTTCAGATCCTTTACCTCCGTGTTCTGATGCATTGTTAAAATACATTAGAGACTATTTTCCAAAGTAAAAGCTTCAAATTCACGTTTTTTTCTTGAGTAATGTGAAACTGCAGATGTACTGTTAGTATCACCATTAGTGGAAAGTAACTATATTTACTCAAGTAACATACTCAAGTACAACTTTACTGCTAGTATGACTAGTACTAATAATTTTTGCTAACCCTTTTATACTTCTGTTTAATGTTATTTTATAATGTGACTTCAGAGGCAAACATTACACTTTTTACTCCACTGCACTCATTACCAAATAATTCACAGCAGCACTATCCCTTTAAATTTTCATTAAAGTAACTGTTTAGTAAAAATATTTCTTTCCAACCTGCGTTACCACAAATAAATTGCAGTACTAATATATAAAATACCACTGACAAGGACAGTTTTTCTGCACAATGACTAAATGGATGGAGTATTTGTACATTGTTGTAGTGGTACAGTGTCACTACTGTTTTTATTTACGATGCCTGACAACATGAAGAAATAAAACAACACTAACTGTAGAATGTATTTATTACATTTTGAAACAAAACTTCACTTCACTTTTATGACAAAAAGTCACACTGTACAGCCACAGAGCACGATGTCAAATATCTGAGTAAATAAAGATGCCACTGTCATGCACAAAAACACAAAGTATTCACAACACACAAATGCTGTCAGGACCAACATACTGTATAATCACAAAGCTTTCCACTCACAGCTGTATTCTACTTCTACTTTATGGCTCAACTCCTGCTTCAGTCCAGTTCCTTACTCAGGAAAAGGATGTGTTTTTACTACCATGTGTCTAGTATTACTGTATGTACATTTCTCTCTCACTACACTGCAAACTAGATTAAAGATGTCCTACTGCGTGTTCTACCAGGACTTTACTTACCCTTACACACAGACATGTAAATCTCAAAGGGATGAAATTATCTATTTAGTTGTTTTTAAATAAATTAAAAGGAGATTATTCTTTGTATTCTACTGAACTCCAGTTCTAAACCACAAAACTAAACACCTGTAAGCCAGTGGCAGTTGCCTACCAGCTCATCTGAAGGTAATTTCTTAAAATCTATTTTCCCACTCTGTCAAAGTGCTGCAGACTTGTTAATAGCATTTGCCTCAGTGCCTTTAATCAGTTTTATCACGTTGTGTTTCAGAGCTACAAGTTTCAAAATAGAAAATGTGATAATGAATTGTGAATATGCTGCTGTACTGATGTTTAATTCTAACTTCAAACAAACAGAAGATCAGATTGGTACAGTCAACAAGGATGATCTGTCCACCTGTGTTCATAAGTCACCATGTTGCTGTTACTGTACCAAGCAAATACTGTTAGAGCTACAGGTGAAAGGGTGACTAAGGTTGAATAAAGAATTCAGCATGAGATTTGACGGGGTCCTACGGCTCTTCCTGTAGAAACCACACCTCATTGCGGCGTCCGTAAGGCTTGAGTGGGTCATAGCTGCAGCAGAAGTACTGCTTGCGCTGAAACGGCGCCGTCTCACCCAGGGTGCGTGTCAAACGCAAGGCCTCTGCTCGGTACTCGCTCTCCCCAGCAAAGCCTCCAAACTGCCTGCGAATGCAAAAAGATATGAAAAATTTGAGGTACTTTACTGGAGCCTTACATTTTAAGTTACTGACTTTTACTCCACTACTTTTTTTTTTAACAGCATTAGTTACTAGTTGCTGTTGTAGGTTTAGATTCTTATAAAATATGTTACAAACAGCTAACGTGATGTATCATTTATGGATTTAACCCTGTCACCACATGAGGTGGTTCAAACCAGCTCCACCTTTAACCACTGCTGTTTCTGTTCCACAGTCTGTCGGTAACAGAGTTTGTACCATAACTTTCACCTTCACTAATCTGGACCAGACTTTTAATATATGTTGTAAACAGCAGCAAATTCTGCGTTGTTTAAAGTACACCATTTATTTTGTACAGTGGAGTACTTTTATTTCAAGTAAAATTTAAAGCTTGTCCTTAGTTCTTTCACTTGAGTAGAAAAGGTAAAAGGTACTTGCAGTGGAGTATTTTTCCAGGCAAATACTTGCTACTTTGTTTGTGTATTGAGTGTATTAAGACAATGATAAGAGACATACACTAAAAACAAAAGGTCAGGTCCCAGAATTGATCTTTGGAGAACTCCACAGGTGCCGTACGACATATCCCAACCCACTTTTTCAATTATCTAGTTAAATGTTATGATCAGTGGTATCAAAAGTATTAACTAAGGCCTCCACAAGTAAAATAGCACTATTATGTGTAAATAGAATGGCCAGATTGTCAGAAACACCTTGCGCTCTAGTAAAACTCCACCACCCATTATGACCATAGTAAGAAACACATTGTGAAATCTTGTAAAAGTAGAATTTGTGGCAGAGCTGCTGTATTTGATTGAATTAGATTGTACAGGTGTACCTAATCAAGGGGGCCAATGAGTATATATTGAACTCTTTAAATGGACCACCTTAAATAACACTTACAGAGCATAGACAGTCATGCCTGGCCGCTCCTCAATTCTGATGGCACTGTCGGTGGGATCTGGGGGACTTGGCTGATAGACAGAGGGGATTTTGATGCCAACTACCAAACGGCGAGAAAGCACTCCATCATTCCGTGGGTACACTGTGATGATGATCGGAGCAGCTGTACCCATGGATTCACCTTAGGAGATTGAAAGTGAGGACAAAGGGGGGACAGCAGAGAACACCACTTCATCCCTAGAGCAAACAAATCTAAAGGTCAGGATTTGTGTGATTCTGTGTTGGGAACATAGTATCATTATGCAAATGGAAACACTTTTAGTTTTTAACCGGACGTTGCAAACCAGGTCACGCAAATCACACGTCTATTCAAAACAAAAGGATAAAATGATGTTCTGCACTGTGGCCCGGTTGCACCTACTCTTTTAGTCATGAGGTCATAAATGTCTTATCTCTCATCCCAAAAGTGGGGACACATGACCTAAATTTTAAAAAAAGGTTTCATCTTATAAAATTAAGCTGTTGTAAGCCAGTAATAGATCATGCAAGTGAATGTTGTACTACATGGAATGCAATTCTCTCCAGGCTACGTCCACATGTCCACATTTCTTAGATATATCATTGATGAACATGGGCAATACTTTAGGTCACAGTCGACCTTGACCTGTGACGTCTGACCTCCTAAATCTATTCAGTTTATCCGTAAGTTGAAGTGGAATTTTGTGCCACATTTCTTTAAGGTGTTCTTGAGATGTCACAGCCACGTGAATGAAACAATTCCATGAAAAGTACACTCTAGTTTACACAAATTAATAAACCCATTATCAACTCACAGAGTTGCAAAATAATGTCACTTTATGTCAGAAGAAAACTTTCATGATAGAAAGAGGCAAAAAGCTCTTCTAAGACTTTTAAAACAAGATGGTTGAGCCACGTGCACAAGTTACTGACAGATTTCTTAACTTCTAATTGTTCCCATAAGCACCATTATCATTATCTCCAAATGGAAAATTCAACACTGCATCATCAAGTGGTCATGCACAGGACCTTTACTCAAGATTTCTGACTGGGTGAAAAGTGATAAAATTAGTCAGAGGAGAGGTCCAAGACCTGAGGAGCACTGAAAGAAGCTCCAAAGGTCCTCCACTACCACAGCATCCATGCTCCATCGCCCCATAAGACTCCATTACTGAGGAAAAGACACGTTGAAGAGGATAAACTTGGATGCATCGTGGCATGTGGCTGTTTTTCTTCTCATGGTGTTAGCAGACTTCACGCTGTTAAAGGAAAGATGAATGGACTCAGGAATTGAAATATTCCTGAAAGGAATCTGGTGCAACCACCAGAGTAATGAACTCTCCCAGGGTTTGGAGGTGTATGTTTCCAGTGTGCAAATACTGGCCCCTACAAACCAATCCAATGTTTTGTCTGCTGCTTGTTGTTGCCTTGTTTCTCTCTCTCTCTCTCTCTCTCTATTTCCCACTCACCCCAACCACCTGAGGCAGATAGCCACCCACTCTGAACCTGGTTCTGCTGGAGGTTCCTTCTTTTTAAAGGGGTTTTTGCTCTTTTCTATATAATTCTGTACAGTAAGGTCTTGACCATATATATATATTATATATGATAATAGTTGGTAGTAATATGATATATAAAATGAACTGAATTAAAATGATGGGGCGAGATTCCAACAGGACAATCATCCAAAACATCCTGCAGAGGGGACTCTCACCTGGTTCCAGAGAAAATAAAGATGTCATTTACCCAACTTGTGCCCAACAGAACTGAAGATAAAGCTTCATGGTTGAGTCACAGAAGCTGCCACTGCAAACAAAGGCTCATGCAGCAACTCTTTAATAAATCTTCTCTTCCAATTCAACCCACAAAACCTTTTTTATTGTATTATAGCTCTGTTACCTTTTGTGTGGTCTTAATTTCATGTGAGCTGCACCGGAGATCTGTTTAATGAGATAAATGATGATGTGTTGCATACTTACTTCCCCCACTGTGGATGGAATTGATTAATGAAAGAAAAGGATTAGCATTCAGACTGCATGGAACCATCATTAATCATGTAAAAAAAGAGTCTAAGATTAGTAAAAACCCACATTTTTATGACATTCCATAAATTAATGTAGAATGTTTTTGCTCCATTGGCTTCATCAGAATATGATTCTGAATATCTCTCTATTAGATTACATAAATCACCAGTGTTACTGTACTGTTATGTAGTAGGGTGGAAAATAGGTGCTGCTCCCTGTTAATACCTAGTTAGTGCAGAGGATACTGGGGAACACTTTGATCAGCACTTTTGAACAGCCAGTATTTTGTCAAAATTTTTTATTGTGCCCCTTTATTTTCCACCAGGCCCCAGTTATTATATAAGACAGTGTCAAATTCAGATTGTATAATGTGAACTAGTAACTGCTGTTGTCTGATGAATTCACCTTGTTCGTTGTTGCCACCGATGTACATGAGCAGCTTCCTCATCAGCTCCCCTGTCACTTGGTCAAAGGTTCGTCCTTCAGAGGAGACAACAGCGTATTTGGCTGCATCGTACCGCCGCACCTCGAAGCTAACTCCATCCTAGGGAAGAAAGGCAAATCAGGGGGTGACTTACTATCGGTGTCAGCAGGCCATGCACAGCTACACAGTATGGCGTGCACGGGCATAGGCTTCTGTGCACACACGCCCACACAGAGTCGTTCTGTTCCTGGGGATAAGTGCAGGAGACAGGTTAAGCTCAGATATGATTCAGCTCTGACACACTGATGCTGACAATCTGCTCCTTGGGATGACAGTCTTGAACTGACAGGGGGGTTTAAACACGGAGGGTTCAGTGTGTGTTATGTGTGTGTGTGAGCAGCCAAATAATAATATGCACATGAAGCGTATTTACACTGATTTAATTAAATTTCTTCTTCTGCTCTGCAGGGTTCAGTTGGCTTACAGGGAATAATGGGCAAGGAGAGATGCACAGTGTTACATAACAACTCGGCCCCCACCCCCAGCTTCCATATGATGCAACAGTTTGGCATTAAGCATAATTAAGTGGGGTTAATGTGCAGCACAGTCACTCAGCTATGCCACTGAGCAATTACATTAATATATTTTGAAGGGATCTAGTCGCTAGAAATTGAGTTTCAAATACAGGCTGCCAATCCACTAACATGATTATACTGTGTGGTACTTTATAGTGTATAGATTTGTGTATTTTTATTTCAGGCTCACACTAAAATCCATCCATCCATTTCCTGAACCGTTTCATCCCTGTAGGGGTCACGGGTGTGCTGGAGCCTCTCCCAGCTATCATACGGGCGAGAGCCGGGGTACATCCTGGACAGGTCCACACAGGGCCACATATAGACAGAGACGACCAATCAGACTCTTACACCCAAGGGCATTGTAGAGTCTCCAATTAACCTGACTGCGTGTCTTTGGACTGTGGGAGTAAGCCAGAGTCTCCAGAGAAAACCCACGCAGACACAGGGAGAACATACAAACTCCACACAGAAAGACCCCGGCATTGAACCCAGGACCTTCTTGCTGTGAGGTGACAGTGCTAACCACTGCAACACCGTGCTGCCCTCACACTAAAATAAAAAATAGAAAAAAATTTTAAAAATCAATGAAGATGATTGAAGGCTTCCTTATTCTGCAAATATAACCAATGTAAGTTGTAAGAACATGATATTTTACACTATATTAAGACCAAAAATAAACTATATTTGTGTACTGACCCTGAAGTTTTTGCCCACGGTGAATAACAGCTCAAATACATAGGCATCAGAGTTGATTCACAACTTTCTTAAAAAAAAAAAAACAAGCAGAGAAAGTTCAGATTCATTAGAGATAATTTGACGACTGAACTGAAAAACTATTAGTGAACACAGTGAATCACACAACCACCATCAAGCCTTTTGAAATACAGTAGTACACAAGCAAACACTAAAGGTTTTAGATGACCATCACCATCTTGTGACATTTTATTTAAATGCATGTATTTACTGCTTCTGGACAGAAATCTTCTCAGTGTTGAGTAAAGGTAAAATAAGATGGCTCAGTGCTAAGCTGCGGTGCTCAGGTTCACAACTGTGTTTGTGTTGCAGCTGAAGAAGATGATGAATAGAACAGAGTTTGGGAAGAATAAAATTGAATGAAATGCCAACTTCTGTAGAATGTGTTATTTTGCAAACATTTTTTGCAAAGACGAATGTGGAAACATTCAGTTTTAATGGCGTTTATTAATATAGCATCAAAGCACAACCAAAGTCATCTCAAGGCTCTTTACAATGTAAAGATTAAGACCTTACAGAATATAACAATAATATAGAATTAGATAGAAAACCCACTTGAGCAGCGCTAGGCGACAGTGGATAGGAAAAACTCCACTTAACAGAAAAAACCTGCAGCAGAACCAGGCTCAGGGTTGGTGGCCATCTGCCTTGACCGGTTGGGATGAGCGGTAAGGAGGTGAGAGAAGAACAACAGACCAAATATGCTCAACCTTTCGTTTCCACTTCACATTCTCATTCTTATGTGGACAGTTTGGTTATGCTGTGTTGAAGTTAAGGTGATGGTTCGTGTTAAACTAGTCCTGCGATGCTAGTGTTTGTCATGAGGGGGCCATAAAAAGTTGACTTAATGATAAAGGTGCATGGAAGTAACCACTTTGTTCCACATTTGAATATACTCACATATAATTCCACCTACGGCTAACACTGCAACTACAGTTATTTGTAATGGAGATTTTTCATTTGTATGTGTGTTCTCATTTATATGTATTATTTATATATATATATATATGTATATATATATATATATATATATATGTATACACACGTATATATCTGTAGTTATACTGAGTGTTACTTTTCTTTTTTAGACCACACACATATGCTAATTGTAGCAGACAGATGGCTGAAACCTTGTCCACGTATCCAGCGATCCTGTGAGTAAATGGAACTGGAACCCAGTCAAACGTCCGTGTCCTGACCCGACACACTATAGTGGTGTAATATCCAGGAGCTAACGCATATTTTCACTTCAGTTTCTTTTCCCCAGACAAAAATTGTACTCATCCACTTAATTTAATGAAAACCCACCACAGAGGACAAGAAAGACCTGCAGTCAGACTCGGTGGCAGCACATACAAGATAACATTAAGTTATCATGATGGTCTAACTAGTGACGGGTACACAAGCTCTCGCATAGTAATTACAAGGACTTTGTGTGACCTGTCACTGGGACCACTATTAACATTGTCTACAAGAGACAAACCAAGAAAGCAGAGTCTGACGTGTGCAATTAATATGTCTGTCATGTGCCTGGTGGTTGTGTGCATGTGTGTGTTTATCTGCTGCCACCTTATGCAGAGATAATTACTCAGTAGCTGGAGAGAGCACACAAAAGGTTTTATCAGCACTGACTGTTAAACCGCTTTGATGGTAAATTAACTTTATATATTCATTAGCAAACTAGCTAAATTTCACTGACATGCTGGTGTGAATGTGTGTACGTGCGTGCAGGTGTGTGTGTATGCCCTGTCAGGCAGCTCCTCTGTATTGTGTGTCAGTTTTAATTAAGAGTGTAGAGTGTCAGAGTCCGGGGGCTGTTCCACAGATCAGGTCACAAGCTCTGATTTCAATATCTGCTGTTAAGGCATCAGTCAAGTCCAGAGATTTGATGTTTGTAATGATTCTGCACTTTATGCTGCTTTTATAAACAATCTCTCCACTTTTCAGCAAGTTCCACTTATCTGTTAACATATTCTGACACGTCTCTGCTGTTACATTCATTATTTTCAAGCTCAACTGTGACTTTTATTAACAAAAAACATTAAAAACCAGTTGTTTGTGCACATGCTGCTGGCCTGCACAGTCCCCTTTTTAAAAATCTTGGCCTCAGATAACAGTTTGCAGTGTCAGAGCAGAACTGCCTTTGTCTGGGTAAACGTGCCAGTTTAGGTCATTTGATTCCCTTCCTGTGTGGTCAGTTGGGCTGGAAATCCTTTGTCTCCATGTGAAAACTTGGCTGCTTTTCAAAGACAAACACACACGCTAAGCCACTTTCAAAGCTGATGCCAGCCACGACATTTCATGGCTACATGCACATTTGCAGTAGCGCACCACTGCAGGAACACGTGGCGCTAGAAGAACCTGGAAATGGCTGGTACACAATGCTTCAGTTAATAACGCAGGTGTGTGCAGATTATAAAAACAAGCTACTACAAAACACAGTGTGTGTGTGTAGGAGGGTCCACCTTTGTCACCTCAGTCCCTGTGCCACTGTCCTCATGGTCAGTGTATCATGGTGCACACCTGATCCACACCTGAGCTCACAGGTTAATCACAAACACGTCTGACCTGCATCCTTTTTCCAAGACGGGGTTAGTTACCATGTGCACGTACGCTCACTGGTCACTTTATTAGGTACACCTGTACAATCTGATGCAGCTGCTCTACCGTGGATACTTTGTGCAGGTGTTTCTGATGTTTTGGTCAAGCTGTTGGCATAAGAGATAGAAACTGAGAAAAGTAGAATTCATGCCAGAGCTGCTGTGTTGGTTTCTATGTATTGTGAGCGAGTGAATGCACTTTTTCACACATGCACCAGAGTTGGTGTGAGTAGAAAAACTGCAACCACTTCCTATATTTAGGATTATATTATTAAAATATAGTAGCAAGTACCTGCTCTAAGAGTGAGCACTGAGCAGAAACGATGCCACCGGGTCAGTGGCTGCAGTGGGTTTCCATGATTTCCTTTAGTTTATTTAAAATGAATTAAAATGTTATTTTCACCAGAGCTGATGTGCAGGAAGCAGCAACAGCAAATGGCAGCGTCTCACTGAGAGAACAACAAAGTGCTGTATGCAACCCAGAAGCATGAGGTACACTACAACCTCAACTTCTTCTTTGAAAATGTTAATAATATTAGTTATTGCAACTTTAAGTACATTTTCATAAAAATCTGCATCAGCAAAGTAACTAAAGCTGTGGAGTAAAAGTAGCATCAAACAGAAATACTCCACTAAATTCTAAACACCAGAAACTTTACTTGAATGAAACTAATCATTTACCATCTAAGACAAACACACTCTCTCTCTGACTATACTGTTTTCATTTCGGGCTCTCTGATTGGTGGAGCACCTCTGGCTGGTTTACCGCTTTGCCCCTCGCTGCGACTCAGCAAGGATCCTCATAGGTCACAAGTAATTAACTGCCAGGCTGTCAGTCAAGGTTATAGAGGCTGCGAATGAAAGTGCACGACTTCTGCGTATCACATGTATTAATTAAGCGCATGAACAATATTCAATCAGAGGAAGAAGCTTCGCGCTTCACATCAGGATTTCTCAGACTCCAGAAGCTTTAAACATATAAAAGTGATGAAGTTGTGTCCGACATGTGACCGCACCACATCTCTTACCTTCGTCTCACTGCTGAGCAGTTTATATTCCGTCTCTTCGGTGTTTCCGAAGAGCGCATTCTTAAACATGCCAAACATGTCGCTTCGGACGGGTCACCTCTCCTCTCGCCGCTCCTTTGGGTCCTCTGTGCGGTCCTTGTTGTGCGGCTGACAGCGTCCTAGTGAGGTGGTCTAATTCCTGGAAAAGCGTAACAAAGAAGAGGTAACACACAGCAGCGCACAGTGCGCGCTTTGCTCCAGCGACACGCACCTCAGCAGATGTTTTCTTCTTGTCCGTTCGGAGGCTTCAGTTGGAGATGCTGACTCCTCGCCCCCCAGCCGAACCAAGGAATGAACAAATCAGCCTCCAGTCAGGCGGAGTGTCTCCGCCCTCCTCCCTCACCCCTCCGCGCTCCGGTTTTTCCTTCTACCAGCGTGACGCTCGCTTTCAAGCCATAAACGTTTAAGTTGACTTAAAATGGGAAGATGACAGGAGAGGTTCGCCTTCCCGCAGCTTATTCCTCCCACTCCCGCAGTTCGGGTCTCGGTATGAGATGCATCATCACAGTCTTTAGGGAGTCACCTCATCCAGGTTCCTTTCCAAACCAGCAGAGTACCGTTCAGTGCCACTCAGCGCTTCTCTCTCTCTTCTCTCCGTCGCGCCTGTCTCTTCCAGGAAACATTAAACAGTTGGGTGCAGAGAAGCACGTTTGTGCGCGATATAAGTTTTGACACGAGCCGCTGGTTTGTCAGGAAGCATTGTGTTCGGGCGCATTGTGTGCGTGTCTCAGTTTGGGGCAGCGCACGGGTGCGCGTCTTCCTCCCCGTGTCACCGCTGTGCTTTGCTTTGCTTCAGGGTTTGTCCGTTTAAATAGAAAACGTTAGTCACCGCTGGAGAGAAAGAGGAAACAGTCTGGGCTAAAAACTGAGGTACTGTATGAGGGAACAGAGGGAAGAGACTGGGTCCAGGGCCTGTCTGGATCCTGCATCAGTCTGCGTTTAAGTCCTTTTATTTTATATCAAGTCCTGGAAGTTTAAAGTACTTCAAGTACTGCTAATCATGATGTTTCTGTTTGACATGTACTGTGATGAGTTTTGACAGTTCTCCTCTGTTCCCATTATATAATGTTGCAGCCACTGATGCACAAGACAACAACCTCTTTATGAATTTCTTTACTATAAATTATCACCTTTAGAGAAAAAAATGATCAGCTCATCCCTGCAACTATAACAGATGGACTTGGATGTACAACAGCTCTTCCCTTGTTTATCAGACCTCAGTGTTACTTAGACCACCTTCGCCAAGTAGATCAGGCTGAGTTAATCTCACTCACTACCTCATCCTGACTAGACTGCTCAAAGAAGTGTTACCTTTAATCAGCATGTCCATGTTAGATCAGGTTAACTCATCCTTACTGTCAGGCTATCTTAAATTTTATCCATCAGATAGGTTCCAATTTGTTCATGTTAATAATGAATCTGTACACAGTTAGTTAGTTTTGGCGTCCCACAGGGTTCTGTGCTTGGACCAATACTTTTCACTCTATATATGTCTCCCCTAGACAGAATTATTAGAAAAACACAAAAACTTCCATTGCTATGCAGATGACACTCCACTCCAGAAGAATCAAATCAATTAGTCAAACTTCAAAAATGTTTAAAAGACATAAAGGCCTGGATGTCCTGCAATTTTCTACCACTTAGACAAAACAGAGGTTATTCTATTTGGGCCCAAAAACCTCAGAGATATGATGTCTAATCATATAGTTACTTTAGATGACATAACACTGGCGTCTAGCACTACTGTGAAGAATCTTGGAGTTATCTTTGACCAGGATATCTCCTTTAACTCATATGTTAAAGAAATCTCTAGAAGCTCCTTCATACCTTAAAAACCTCATAGTAACATATCATCCCAACAGAACACTTCGCTCTCAGAGTGCAGATCTACTTGTGGTTCCCAGAGTTTCCAAATGTAGAATGGGAAGCAGAGCCTTTAACTATCAAGCTCCTCTCCTGTGGAACCAGCTCCTAGTTCAGTTCAAGGAGGAGACGCTGTCTCTACTTTTAAGTCTAGTCTTAAAACTTCTCTTTTTGACGAAGCTTTTAGTATCTTATAACCATCTGTTAGTTAAGCTGCTATAGGCTGCTGATTCCTCTCCTGACACACTGAGCCTCCTCTTCTTGCCATCTACTCATATACTGTTGTTTGTGGCCTGTTGCTCCTTTCTCTCTTTTTTCCCCACTCACCCCAACCAGCTGAGGCAGATGGCCACCCATACTGAGCCTGGTTGTGCTAGTGGTTTCTTCTGTTAAATGGAGTTTTTCCTCTCCACTGTCTGCTAGTGCTGCTCTAGCAGGATTTGTTGGGATTTCTATAAGATACCATACAGTTGTATCGTTAAATTCTCTAAGGTCTTAAACCTTATATTGTAAAGTTCCTTGAGATGACTTTTGCTATGAATTGGCGCTATATGGATAAATTGAATTGTACTCCTTAAGTGCATGCAAACACAGCAAGAGGTGGATTTGATAACCAGTGATACTGATGTGCAAAGACAAAAATCTCGAGCGAAACAGTTGTTCACACTTTAATGAGAAAATGAATCAGAATGAAAATGTACTTACAGTCTGTTAGAATGTCTGAATTACAACAGGAAACAAAGCAGAAATGTGTGTAGGATACAGTAAATCAACACATTTATAATCTTATCTGACACTTTTACAGTTACTTGGAGTAGACGATCAAAATATTCCTTTCCTGGTTGGAAACAGGAATAATTCCTTCAAAGGAGTCCATCATGGCACAATCTCCCGTCTACCAGACTCCAGTCAAATATTTATCCATTTAGAGTTGACTTCACGTGACAAGCTGTCCTCATTTCTCCCAGCCTTTACCCCCAGGCTGAGTGGGCAACCTGAGCCCTACCAGGCCGGCCACTTCCTCTGGGCTGCGCTCCCCCTTGCCATGGTACAGGTTGTGCAGGACCAGGTGGTTCCTGGTGGACTCCAGCAGGCACAGGTACGTGTGTGAGGCGTGGTGGGCTTCCTGCTGAGCACGGCAGTACCTTGCTCCCGTTACCTGTGGGCGGGAAGAGACAGAAAATATTAGCTCATAAGATAAATCGAAGACACTGATAGTAGCTGTAAGCTACTGAGGTCATGACTACAACTAAAACATGCGGCTCTGTCACAGCCGTTTCCATGTGACACTAAGGCTTGGGTCCAGTCCCTATGGAGCTTCACTTACACATCGTGATGCACTCAGGTCTTTTCAGAGCTCGGACAAATACACACTGACAAACACAAAATTCCTTCTAGCCGCTTCGCTTCAGTGACTGCACATGCATCTAACGCCTCCGGTAAGCCATGCTCACCCAAGCATGAGTAATACAAGCTTTAAGCCTATATGCTTAACCCTTCGTTTCAACAGGCAGCTGTGTACTGGCTAAACAAACAGCCTGGTTAATGCTGCAAGTTTAAAGGGTGATATCACCTATTTTTAATTATAAACTTCATATGGTTCTACTTTAGGGAGCGTATGTATGTGAAAGGTATTTTCTAAGTTTGTCCTGATTAGGCTTATGCCATATGAAACCAACAATGATAATACCAGTATAGTTTTTTACATGATAACCAAGTGCCATTTTGTGGATACCACTGATCTAACACTGCAATCACGTTCTCAACAGCGACACACACCAAATGTCTGACAGCAGTGTGTCGGCCTCATCTGATTTAGTACCTAAAAAGAGAACTGCTTCAATAGTATGGAAGTCTTCACAGTTCCTCCCAGAGAGCAGATGTACATAAGACTGCAGACATATGAGGCAGAGATCATCACGTACCAATGATCCCTCGTTTTTAAATCGAAGTCCGTCTGAAAATTAAACTAACACAATAGATTTGTAGAAATGTGAATAAGTAACTTTCCACCACACATTTCATTTATTTTGACAGCTGGCGTTGTGCATGAGCTGAGTCTCTCTCTCTGTTTTCCTCTCTCCCTGTCACTCTGCACACAAACACAAGAATCGCCACACAGCAGTGCTTCCTGTCCCCATACAGGTAAAATGTGAGCTACGCTTCAAAAGAAAGTCAGAGACAGAGGATTTATTTATCACTGACTGCATGGACTGTACTAACCAGTTTCTGGTTTCTTTGTGAACACAGTCAGAGAAAAGAAGGATGGAAAATACGGCTGCTGCCTGCAAGCTGCAGACACCGGCAGCTATCAATTACTAAACTTTACTGAATACCGATAATTATCAACTGAACAAAACTGTTCAGTCATTTTAGCTCTAAATAATCATAAATATCATTATCACTAATTTTCTTGAAATGCGATGCAAGTCTGAGGCTATATCGCCCACCATTAGTCCTGATGAAGCTGTTCTGGCTCAACCTTGATCTGAGGCCTTTGATACCGAATATCTGCTGACGTCGAGTCCAATCTGCTTCTTACTTTTCCACCACACTGAAATAAAAACCGCATGCTACTTAAACTGACACGCGTTTCTCAGATGACCCAAATACTTCAAGTCTTAGTTTAAAAATTTTATGTTTTTAACTTTAAAGTGAGAGAATGTGACTTCTGAACATGAGATCCTCTGTAGAGAAGATGCATCACTCTGTTGCATATTCTAAAACTACAGGAAAAACTCGGTCCTCATACAGATCTACAGCAGTATTACATATAGATCATCTTCCCTCATACACTATCTTTGGCTGAGCACAGGCAGCAGATCAAGCCAGCACTTAACAGACTAACAGACTTTAATTAATATACACATTTTGCCGAGCTTTAAACCCAGAGTTACTCTCTATTCAGATTGAGATGAAACACAATTAAATACAGGATCAGATTTTGATAAGCTTTATTTAAGATGACACTCCTGGACCTGCTACATTTACGCATCTCAGTTTGAGCTGGAGGACCAGAAATCTGTGCGAGTGACTGTAAATCTGAGATCACAGATTAGAAGTAAATCTGAGGGAGGGTTTGAGTCAGAAGAATGTTTTATTTGAGAGAAAGGATAACTAAATCCAAAAATGAAAACATGGAGTTATGCATTCAAATTGAAAAATAATTCTCTGGCATTATGATAGTATTATATTTTCATTAACACCCTCTGTAGTTTGAGCAATCAGACAAACTGCTGCAAGCAGCGAGATGAGGGAGGTTTAATAAACACAAACACTACAAACTAGAACCGCAGGAAACAAACTGGTTTTGGGCTTTTCTTTCTAGGACTGACAGATGTTCATACAGTGTTATCATCTTCTAAAAAAAATCCTGTGTACGTGGTCATGCAGATGGAAACCTAAAAGCATCTAGTGTTTATAACAGACACAGCATCTGTTTACCCATGTGGATGGATACAAATGCCACAATGACTCCGTTTCAATTAATTTAAGTGGAGCTGAAATGTAAATAACCTGGTGGCTCGTCAGTAAATGTGTTAATTAATAGTGAATTGGTACTTCTTAGTTCTAGGAATTCACATTTATATCAAGGTACCAGTTACATCTCATCACTGAGCTTGTTGATGGCTAACGTTAGCATGTCCTTCTGCTTCACAGTCACCTTGCTCTGAACTGACGCCTGCAGCGATTTTTAAACTTTAAAAAACACCTAAACACCAGGCCGAATATTCGCTTTATCTTGTTTAGTGAAAGGATAAATCGCAAACACATTTTCATTTTAAAAGCATAATTGTATTATGGAGTAACGCTAGCTGTTATTAGCTAGCTTAGCTTTAGCCATGCACCTCCAGTGCAGTTTGTAACGCTAGCTAGCTAACTTAGCTAACGTTAGCTTAAACACAATCAAGACAGACTCGCCTTATTTTTCCGAAACTGATCCATGACATAACTGTAGGCCAGAGACTGTCTGTAACTTGGACCGTGGATGACTCGTAATTCTTTCAGTATTCCCCGACAGACTCGCAGCGGCGATGACAGCGCTGCCATCTCTGATCGGCGTTTGATTGTGCAGCGCTTAATGCCAGGCTGCTCAATCCAACTCCGCATGGTCGATCAATTACAGTTTATTGGCCACCAGGGGGCGCTGCGCCACAAGACTGAGACACCGTGTAGCTTCACCTGTTGTTAGGTAAGGTGGAGTAAATATTCTGTAGATGTTAACGCTTAAATATGAAATGTAGTGTTAATAATTATGTATGACGGTGCGTTAAGTTCAGCTGTTTTGTGAGTATTAGTTTTCACCAAATTAGCTTCCCCAACGACCTCAAGGTTTAAGGTGTCGCTTTCTATTTACATTTTCTGTTGCTATGCTACTTTCTACTTGGTTACCTTATCAGCAAGTACATGTTTTACGTTAGAATGGAGTTTGTGTAGTCAGTGTTACATTCAGGTGCTCATGTGGAGGTGGGTTTTCTGCAATGACCTTTCCCCCTTTTCAAACTGACAATGTAGGTGATGATAGACAAAACCCACAGACCCTGTTCTGTGCAAAATGAATTAAGTGAGTCCAGTAAGGTGAATCTCTTCCAAACACGCAGCTTTTTTAGTGCAGCATTCTCTCGTTTTGCCAAAATCCTTCTCAACTCAAGAAGGAAATACAAAGAGGGAACTTTATACAAAAACAAATTTATTTTTGGGATATATCCACCTGATTTGATTAACTTTCACTGTGGATGTTGTCGCTCATCATTTCTGTACCTTGAGCTTCAGGTGAAGCTCGAACAACTTGCTTCATATTACCAAAAGGTTTGGAACGTCTGTTTTTACGTGCACATGAACTTTACTGATTCTTAATCTGTAGGGTTTAATATGGATAATATAGTGTGAAACATTTTGATCTATTCCTTTAAGAGTCACCGGTTCCAAAAAAAACTACAGCACAAATATTAGCCGACACAAAGTGCATAATTACAGAATACAACAGACAATGCAGATTATTGCACATATTTAAATTATTGCACATCATTTTAAATTGTAAAACAAGTAAAAGAACAGCAGTCCTGGGATGAAGGTGAGTGTCATGTCCTCACCATTAAGAAAACAGCTGATGTTTTTCAACCTACTTCACAAGTGTTTTAAGTGCTGAATCCCAGCTGCTCGAAGGCAGTGGCAGTATGTAATTAGGAAATGAGCATGTATGATCAGTAAGTTCATTTTCACTGATGTATTTGCACAGAATATGAATCTCAACGAGAAGTCAAGCAGAGACCAATGACCAGCTCTGCCTGTTTACTTCAGCGTAGACAGATCTACAAGGATTCTACCTTCAGCTTCACTTTAAGATAATCTTATATTAATTATTATTTACCTGAAAATGTACACCTTTCAGTTTTACACAACCTGCTACAACTGTAGCTTTACATAAATAAGGGAATAACAGACCAGCAGCGAGACGTAAAGGGACTGTGGAGAAGTGAAATTATATTTGCTTTTAGGATCTGTCAGCATGTCTCTCTTTCTTCCTTTCTCTAGAAATAACACAAAACGTGCTGTGAATTGTTCCCTGAAGACAATAAAACAAAATTCCTCATACCTCCTACCTCAGATTATTTTTAATCTAAGCCTTTGTGCACAATCTAGTTTTAATTTACAGTGATACTCGGCTTCAGACAGAGAGAAAATAGACTAGTCTGGAGTTTCACTGCAGTCTTTACCTTTGAATGGTGTTTGAGCACTCATTTTTCTGATTTGGACACTTCATCTGTCACCATAGCAACGCTGAGTTTGGCTTAGGGCAGAAAGTAGAGAAAAGGATCGGTTTGCTTCACAACACCGCGGACGTGAGCTGAAAGTCCTTTAATCCTTTGTCCAATTTTTCTGCAAGAGGACAGCGCTTCATCACACAAAGATGATGAACACTGCTTTCAGAGAAAAGCAGAGCTCAGGCCTTTATGTTTGACCCGTACAGTTGAACATTGAATTATTCTGTAAGTGGATTACAGTAATACCGTGCAGCCAGAGTGACACGCTGCACAATCTGAAGCAGTGAATGTATTCTAAAGGTTCATACGTCAGGTGTTGGTGGTGTCCTGCTAAAAACTTTATTAATCCCAGAGGGACATTGTTTTGCCTGTTACAGCTGCTCTCTGATCAAAAGAAGAAGGAAAAGATCCACTCGACACACAAAACTAAGAACACGCTGACACAAAGCAACTGTACAGTGCTGACATAAATAATGTTTATGATGAGTCAGTGCCCCGCCCATTTACAGTAGGTGGAGGAGTTGTAAAGTCTAATGGCCACTGGGAGGAAGGATCTCCTGTGGAGGCCTGTGCAGCACTTGATATTGATCAGTCTCTGACTGAACATGCTCCTCTGTCCTGTGTCGTGGGTGCGAGGGATTGTCCAGGACTGAGAGCAGTTTAGACCACATCCACCACAGTGTGAAGAGGGTCCAGCTCCACGTCCAGAGCAGAACCAGCCCTCTTGATTCATTTGTCCACAGCCTTCATGCTTCCAGAGCATGGAAAAATGACACTAACCGTAGCATAGTGCTAAAGACGTTGAAAGACCTGAGCCTCCTCAAAACATACAGCCGGCTCTGGGCTTTTTGTAGATGGCTGCAGAGTGTGGTGTCCGGTCCAGTTTACTGTCCAAGTGGACTCCCAGGTATTTGTACCCCCTGTATAGAGAGGGGGTGCCAGGAGTGAGTGAAGTTCACAACCTGCTAGATGACTGTAGTATAGTTTTAGAGTTCCTCTGTGTGTAAATAGTTCAATCAGCCCTTTTTTTTTCTCCAAACCAATGTTTATGTTTCACTGTCCTGTTTCACCGACCTCCTCCACCTGAAGCTCTGCTGTAGGACCTCAGGTTTACTTCACTGCAGTTCAGAAACTATTTTACTTTGATACCGTTGAATGTTTGTTTAAAGTACAAATTAAAAGTAGTTTTCTCCTTAAACCTTTACATCAGTTACACAGAATTTATAAGAACCCTTTTTCCAGGAAAGTTGAGATGCTGTGTAAAGTGCTTAGAAAAACACAATCATTTAAAAAATATATGTATTTTGTACAAAGACACTGATCATATATAAACTTTTAGCTTTTTGTTTAAGAATATTTGCTGTGAGGAGGCCAGCTGTTCTGAAAATAAAATACATTGTTGTTTTTTTTTATTCATAATGCATCAAATTTATTAAATGACATGCATATTTTAAATCATTTACATATAATATAATGTATAATAATTGCATTCTGTTTTTATTTACATTTGGGTAGATATATTTTTTTTTCATTCAGATCAGGTATTCAGATCATTTTTTATTTTAATGTAGGATACCAGTGAAGACAAACTTCAAAATGCATTTTGTCAGAACATTCACTTAATATATTTATACGTTTTCATTTCACTGTTTCTGGGCTTGACGTCCCTCTCACTGACAGTAATGAACTCATGCTTTGGTTGTTAAGTAATGGCATTTTCTTTTGCATATTTGTGAAACTTAAATGATTCAGATCATCAAACAAATTTTACACAAAGATAACCTGTGTAGAGTAAATACATAAATACATGCAGTTTTTAAATGATGATTTCATTTATTAAGGGAACAAAACTGTCCAAACCTGCCTGGCGCTACGTGTCTAAGTAACTGTCAAGAACCTAGAACAACATCTAAAAAAACTGCAGGCCTCACTTGCCTCAGTTAAGGTCAGTGTTCATGATTCAACAATAAGAAAGAGACTGGGCCAAACTGGCATCCATGGGACAGTTCCAAAGCGAAAGCCACTGCTGACCAAAAATAACACAAAGACTCGTCTCATATTTGCCAAAAAACATCTTAATTATCCCCAAGGCTTCTGGGAAAATATTTTGTCAGCTGATGAGACAAAAATGTAGCTTATTAAAAGGTGTGTATCCCGCTACATCTGATGGTAAACTAACACAGCATTTCATAAAAAGAACATATGAACAGGTAAACATGGTGATGGTAGTGTGATGGTCAGGACCTCGCTGACTGCCCATAATTGATAAAACCATTAATTTGCGCTCTAATAGAAAATCTTGAAGGAGAATATCTGGCCATCAGTTCATAAAAAAAATCACGCAAATATTTTTCTATATCGATGTAGTTGACAGTGAACAGAGTGGCCCCCACTGACCCAAATACACTTGTATCTATTTCACATGTAGATGGCTTACTTTTGATATTATGGTATAACATTTATTTACATTGTTTTAAAAAGTGGTTTTGGATAAATGGTTTTTTGTCTAATTTAACAAAGCAGAGTTTTTCTCTGTAAATGTCTAATTCAGTTCTACTAACCTGTGGTGTTCCTCAAAGATCAAACTTGGGAATTGTCTGATTCTTTGTGTGTCTGATGATGCTGATGATAACTGGATGTGTGACACTTCCTGAAGTCACACAGGAGCCTCTGGGATGCACAGCAGATGTTGACTGGCTGAATTATTTCCTTTGTCTCAGCCTAATTCTGAAACCTGTTCTTTTAAACCTGGCAGTACAGTACCTGCAGTAGAGTCTTTAACATGGCTACAATGTAAGGACTTACCCCGACTCTTGTATTTAACTGCCAGGGTCACAGCATGATCCCCACTAAAACCCTCAGAAACATCTCAGTTCCCTATTTTTCAGTTAAACACATCTTTCATTTTGGCAATAGCAAATATTTGACTGGAGAATTTCTTAAAACATGGTGATGATGGTCCAGTTTAACAGTGTTATTTCCTTCCCTGCAGCCATTTTTGACATAAGAGCCAGTTTTACATGGGAGGGCAGTGGACCTGTCCTGGACTTAAACAACTATTGCAACTAGTAGTCTGGTTACATGCATTATATTCTTGTTTCAGCCAT